>UESW01001978.1:0-86801 GCA_900491605.1 Calamus simplicifolius | reverse complement strand
AAACAAAATAGTGGGAGAATCTTTAGACTAAAGTCCAAGTCTTTAGACTGAATCAATTTATATACTAATAAACTTTAGTTTTTCCTTATGCAGAAAATGGCCACTAATTTATCATTAAGGTCCCTATTGGATAGTGACAAGTTGAATGGTTCAAATTTCAATAGCTGGTTTAGAAAACTTAAGATCGTCCTTGAGCATGAGAGGATTCTATATATTCTTAATAATCCTGCACCAAAGATACCTGATGCAAACACACAAAGTTCTGAGAAAGACACTTATCAGAAGTGGCTCAATGATAGAACTAGCGTACGTTGCATCATGCTAGCAGCAATGAACGATGAATTCGGTCGCCGGTTCGAGAATGCTCAGCCAGAAGAAATCATTCAAGCGTTGAATGAATCTTTCGGCACACCTGACGACGTTGAAAGGCACAAGACTAGTTGTGCTATTTTTAATGCTCGAATGAGGGATGGATCTCCTGTCACTGATCATGTATTGTACATGATCGAGAAGATAGAACTGCTAAGCAAGCTCGGCTTTCCCCTACATGAGTAGTTGGGAAAAGATGCGATCCTGAATTCCTTGCCTCCATCCTTCCGACCTTTCCTTACTCATTTTCGAATGACAAAGCCTGCAGTCAACTACCATGGTTTGTTGGGGTTGTTACAGAACTTTGAGAAGGATAACCAGCTCTCTAAGGGTTTGGTTAATGTGGTTGAAGGATCTAAGGTAGGGCGTCAACCCTTTGGGAAAGGGAAGAAGAAAAAGAATAAGAAAAAGGTGCAACATGCTAGGACATCTATAAGGGGTCAGATGCAGAAGAAGAAAGTTGATAAAAGTCAAGCTGAATGCTTTCATTGCAAGATGCAAGGGCACTGGAAGAGGAACTGTCCTCTTTACATTGCCACACTTGATCCAAACAGGCCGAAGAAGAAAAAGGGGCAAGATGTTGCTCAACAAGGTATTTATATGATAACACCTTGTAATTTTTCTGTATATGATAATCAGACCTGGGTATTGGATACCGGGAGTCCTTTTAACATTTGCAATTCATTGCAGGGACTACAGGTCACTAAAAGATTTGAGGACAATGAAAGATTCCTTAATGTCGGCGATGGAAGATTAGTTCCAGTTCTGGCATTAGGAGTTCTTGAAATAGTTTTCAATAGAAATGTCATTATACTAAATGATTGTCATTTTTGCCCAACGTTCTTGTTGAACGTAATTTCTGTAGGCCTTCTGGCCAAAAGTCATTATGAAATTTCAATAAAGGATGTTACTTTGAATATCATTATGAATGGAGTCACTGTAATGACTGGGCATTTATCTAATGGCATTTATATATTATCACAGCCTGTGAATGTAGTGTACAAATCAAGTAAGCGCCCTAGAACAACTGATGTCACAGACATTTATCTTTGGCACCATCGGCTGGGTCATATCAATAAGAACAGATTAAACAGGTTAACTCAGGAGGGCATCCTTCGAGTTGATGATTGTGAATCATTAACTACCTGTGAATCCTGTCTTCTTGGTAAAATGACCAAGTCATCTTTTACTGGAAAAGGTGAAAGAGCTAAAGAGCTATTAAGTCTAGTACATACTGATGTATGTGGACCAATGAGCACTTGTGCCAAAGGTGGATATTACTACTTCATTACTTTTACAGACGACCTTTCTAGGTTCGGTTATGTCTATCTTATGCGACATAAATCTGAATCGTTTGAAATGTTCAAACAATATCATAAAGAAGTAGAAAAACAAACAGGAAAATGTATTAAGATCCTTCGATCAGATCGAGGAGGCGAATACCTTTCCAATGACTTTGTGACATATTTAAGGGAGAATGAGATTCTCTCCCAATGGACTCCTCCAGGAACACCACAACATAACGGTGTGTCGGAAAGGAGGAATCGAACTCTGTTAGACATGGTTCGGTCCATGATGGGTTTTGCAAGCTTGCCAATATCCTTTTGGGGATATGCATTAGAATCAGCTTGTCATATTCTCAATAAGGTTCCAAGTAAGTCTGTTTCAAAAACTCCACATGAGATGTGGTATGGACATAAACCGGTAATCACCTATCTGAGAGTCTGGGGGTGTCCAGCTTATGTGAAACGTGCAAAATCAGACAAACTTGAACCCAAATCTGACAAATATTTTTTCATCGGCTATCCGAAAGAAACCAAAGGATATTACTTCTACAATACTGAAGAACAAAAGTTGTTCATTAGTAATAGAGCAGTTTTTCTTGAAAAGGAGTTCCTTAGTGAAGGAACAAATAGCTCTAATGTTGAACTTGAGGAAGTTCATCAAGTAGAAGGAACAACACAAACCAGTGAACCCTTAGAATCTGAGTTGATTAGATCAAACTCAAAACCCATTTTAGATGCACCATTAAGGCGATCTGGTAGAGTACCACATCAACCGGACAGATACTTAGGTTTCTTGGTCCAGAATGATGATCCTGTTGAACTCGATGAGAACAACGAGGATCCGATCACCTATATGGATGCTATGCAAAGGACTGACTCTAATAAATGGCTTGATGCCATGAAATCCGAACTTGATTCCATGAAGGACAATAATGTATGGACATTAGTTGACCCACCCGAAGGGATAAAACCCATAGGGTGTAAGTGGGTTTTCAAGAGGAAAAGAGGCGCAGACGGAAAGGTTGAGACCTATAAAGCATGTCTGGTTGCCAAGGGGTATCGTCAACGTTATGGTATTGACTATGACGAAACGTTTTCTCCTGTGGCAATGCTGAAATCCATTCGGATTATGCTAGCTATAGCAGCACACTTAGATTATGAGATTTGGCAAATGGATGTTAAAACTGCTTTTCTAAATGGTGATTTAGAAGAACAGGTGTATATGATACAGCCTGAAGGTTTTATATCTGAAGACGAGTCTAAAGTGTGCAGGCTACAGAAGTCTATTTATGGACTTAAGCAAGCATCTAGGAGTTGGAACATACGATTTGATAAAGTGATCAAATCTTATGGTTTATTAAGAATAAAGAAGAACCTTGCATTTATAAATGGGCTAACGGTTCCGTTATTGTATTTCTTGTATTATATGTGGATGATATTCTCTTAATCGGAATGATGTCCCTGCATTACAAGGAATAAAGACATGGTTATCATCACAATTCTCCATGAAAGATCTGGGAGAAGCATCATACATCCTCGGGATGAAGATCTATAGAGATAGATCTAAGAGGATGCTTGGTTTATCCCAATCTACGTACATTGACACAGTGCTAAAGAGGTTTAGCATGGAGAATTCCAAAAAGGCTATCTTCCGATAGGCCATGGAATTCATCTTTCTAAGAAGGATTGTCCGATAACTCCTAATGAAAGAGAACGCATGAGTCGAATTCCATATGCTTCAGCAGTAGGATCGATTATGTACACCATGACATGTACAAGACCAGATGTGGCATACTCACTAGGAGTAGTGAGTAGATACCAATCTGATCCAGGAGAAAAACACTGGCAAGTTGTTAAGATAATCCTTAAGTATTTGAGAAATACTAAGGACCAGTGGTTAGTCTATGGAGAGTCTGATTTGAAACTTGTTGGATATACTGATTCTAGTTTCCAATCAGATCATGATGATAGCAAAAGTGTATCGGGTTTTGTGTTTATCCTAAATGGTGGAGCTGTTTGCTGGAAAAGTTCCAAACAATATACAGTGGCAGATTCGGTGTGCGAGGCAGAGTACATCGCTGCATCAGATGCTGCGAAAGAAGCTGTGTGGCTGCGAAAGTTTATCTTCGAGCTTGGAGTGGCACCTTGCATAGGTGGACCAGTCCTGTTGTACAGTGATAGTACTGGTGCCATAGCTCAAGCAAAGGAACCACGAGCACATCAGCGCATCAAGCACATACTGCGTCAGTTTCATCTTATACGAGAGATTGTAGACCGAGGTGACATAAATCTTCAGAAGATTGATGGAAAGAAAAACCTAGGTCACCCATTTACTAAAGCACTCAGCATCAAGGAGTTTGATGACAATAAATTGAAGATGGGTATTAGATACTGTAATGAGTGGCTTTAGGCTAAGTGGGAGTTTGTTGGGAATTGTATCCTAAAGCCAATCATTTGATGATTGTGCTGATGTAAATTGTATATAAATTGATATATTAATAAAAGTTATTTGGCAGTTTATTCATTACAAGAACATCTTCTTAAAACTCCTAATAGTAATGAAGCCCTCATGATCTTCCTTCACGATAAAGGAGGATTTATCTTTGAAGGTCCTTAAAAGAGTTCGCGACCAAATGATATACTATGACAGGGCCATAGTACTATCAATTATAGGACGTTGTATATCATATTTGTTGGTTGTCCTCTTAACCAAGGAGTGTAGAGACACTGGTATGACATACAGGTGAAAGTGTAGGAGTACATTTCACCGAACGTGACTCATTTTCGGATACTCTACTGTCAAGAGTTAATCCGAGAAGATATAGGTATAAGTATCCTTCAGACCTGAAGATCACAACCAGTGGCTTACAAGAAACTCATTGTACTTAGGTGCCGGACCACCTGGATTTCTAATCCAGCTACGAAAGGTTACTGGGTGCAGTCAAGTACTTGTGGTAGTCAGTTGTGGATCAAGATGGAATTTGACCTATCCCGTTAAAAGGAGAAATGCTTGTGTTTCAATTTAGCAAGACCTTGGCCAAGGCACTTCATGTGAAAGTCACATGATCACTAAAATTGAAATCACTTTATGGATTTGCTGTTTAGAGTTGACAGGCTCTTAAGCCATCCTTAGCATTTGTGGTCAAGAGGATGAATTATACGGTAACTGTTTCTTAGGGTTCTTGGAGTTTGCTCGGCAACTCTTCGACCTATCCGGACGTCGGGTTCCATTGCTAGATGGGCACATCGATTAGTATAGAAAATTGTTTCTATGCTACCGGCTTAGGTTCGAACCTAGAGAGTCACACGCATAGAAGTTTCCTAGGATAATCTATTTGCTGATCAATGATTGAGAATCGTATATGATTTAATTAATCAATTTGATTGATTGAATTATCTCAATTGGATTAAGTACAAGTGAATAAGATTCAATTTGGTTTAAGTCTACTAGAAGGACTAATCAATTTCAAATATTGATTTGAAATTAGATTTGATTTGGATTTAAATAGATTCAGGATTAGCCAAATTTGATTTGGGCTAGAACCATGATCTATATTGGTTTAATCCAATAAATTCAAATTAGCTTAAAACCAAAAATCCAAACCCCATGTGTGAAAAAGGTTTTCTTGCATGATGAGATAACTAAAATCTCATCTCATGAGAAATTAAATTCTCATGCAGAATTTAATTTATAACTTTAATCTTCTTCAAATGATTCCCAAGTTCAAGAAAATAAATTTTGCTAAAAGGTGCCTCTTTGAAGGAGCACTCCACACAACTCTCCGTGCATTGACAAGTGTGTGAATTAATGTGCCTCTTTGGAAGAGCACTCCACACAACTCTCCGTGCATTGACAAGCGTGAATTAATGTGCCTCTTTGGAAGAGCACTCCACACAACTCTTCATGCATTGATAAGTGTGTGAATTTAATGTCTCTTTGGTTTTCACAAAAACAGCGGAATTCTAAATGTTAGAATTCAATAGGCTGGCTAATATGAACTATAAATAGAGGACATCCCTCACCAGATAACACAACACAAGATCAAAAGAGATCAAAAAATTCTAAACAGTTAGAACCAAGTGTTATAGTTCTAAGAGTTGGAACAGAAAATTCTGGTGTGATTTTAGTGTTAGCAAAATCTTGGTGGATCTTGGAGGAAGATTCAAGTGGAAGAATTCAAGATCAGCAAAATTATTTTTTGCGAGCTAGCACTCCCGGGAATTCGATCATTCGGGGGCTTCGCGTGGACAATACTAGAGGCCGGACGATTGAACGGCTGCAGAGCACAAAGGATTTACCTACTGTTCTTAAGGTGAGTGATTTGATTCTTAGATCTTAAGGCAGGCTTCAAGATGAGTAGTATGACTTCTCATCTTGAAGATTAAGATATGATCTTAATTATTTAATTTATATGTAATACTTAGATCAAATGATCTTATATATAAGGCAAAGATATGATCTTGATGCATGTTAGAAAGATTAATATGTAATCTTTAAATTTCACATTGATAATTGTTATCAAATTTTAAAATATGCATGCCTCGGGGATTAACTCTCCCAACATGGCTTTGACCGGAGCTTATATTTGTAGGAAATGCACTCCGACTCTAGCCAAGGCTTACGCACTTCGGCCTTGATCGGAGCTTATAGCGTGTCCTGTTTCAGCAAAGGTGAAAGGAGGATTCCACAAATTCCGATTAGAATGTAGGCCTCGTTCGGTTTTGCCGAAGCACAGGGAGTGCCCTGCTAGCGTTAGGGGAGAATAGTTATCCCAGTCTGGTCCGAGCAATAGAAACGTCCGGCTTTTGCTGAGTTAAGAGACACTTCGGTTTACTCTGGAGTATGGAGGAGAGGTCTTGACTTTGGGTCGGAGCGCTAGGCCATGTCTCAGTTTACATGGCGGGCGGTTGGGCCGGAGTAGGGGATGTCAATGCATCTTTTCTTTTTCGAGGAGTCCTTGGCTTCTGTGCCTTTTTATTGCTCTGCCAGTGCCTTGTCCTTTCCAAGGTAGACTGACCTTCTCTTTGCCGAAATGGATAATACAGTTTTGTACCCAGCAAAAGGTTGCTTCGGTGCTTTCTTGGTGCATTTATCATGTCGACTTTTTCCAATGCAGGCTCTTGCTCACCATTGGAGGGCGTCATTTTCATCGGGCGATTTCCCAGTTCTGCCCGCATCTCAGAGATTAGTGGGCGATCCCCTGCAATTAAGGCCTTTGATTCGAAATCGGGGGAGATCTTTTGGCGTGCGTCATGGCTTGGGCGATGCGCTTTGGCGCGCATCGAAGAGTATTCTTTTCACCCTGGGAGGATACGTGGTAGTGTGGATAGGGCATTTTGAATCTCGAGGCTCTCTGCTTTGATAGCAAACCCCGGTTGTTTGCCTATAAAATGAGGGGAGGAAGGGGCCGTTTTAGTCCATCCACAAGACCTTCCCTTCTGTGAGTTGTGTAAGCGTTCGTGATGTCCATGTCTCTGAGGTTGAGAGTAGGGGGACTGAGTTTCCCTTTGGCAAGTCGTCTTCCCCCGAATAGTTCGGCGATGAAGGGGCCATGGAGAGCAGCTTGTCTTCAAGAGAGGAGTTCTGAAGATCATATGGAGAGCGCACAGGAGGTTCGCAGAGATCACATGGAGAGTGCACATACGAGCTTCCTGTGTGTCCTTTGCGGTTTGCTACGGGGGCAGGGTAGGAAGTGCATGCGTACCCCCCATGGCTTACGTGAATCTCGCCTCCTCTCCCGATCTAGATTCCTAGGCTCATCGCCTGGGGAATCTTTTGCCATGTGAGGAGGGGGATGATGGTGTGTTGTCTGCTAGTACATTGCCTTTTGACTTGGGCAGTGGCTAGCAGTACACACTCGATTTGGGGGGAGTCCCCCGGCATCAGCGTCCACGGGTTTTCTTCCCACTCGTCGGAGGGCTCCGTGGATGGGTGGCTTGGGACAAGGCTCATCCACCCTTTCTGATTTCTCTGATATCTCGGGCCGGATACCGAGACATCATTATTAACTGAAGTTGGTCGCAACAGTTAGGCCGAGTCATTTGCTCGTCTTTATTTCCTGTGCTATAACGCACTTGTAATGCCTCTTAGGAGGTTGTAATTCATTTTACTGATAATGAAATAAAGAAAGTTTTGTTCTTTCTTTTTAGCACCTGTTTCTTTTTTGTGTCGACAATTGTTGCTCCCATGTCATAGCATACTTTGGCAGCGTTCTCGCCGCTTTGTTTTTTTCTAAGATCGATGTTCGGTCCTCAGTAAGGGAGACTGTTTGTTCCTGTTCGAGCAAAAGGGAGACATGGGCAGTCCTGTGGACTCGCGATAAACATGGTCTCGTTTGTAGAACGAAACAGGTGTTTCTTCGGAAAGAGACAGCTCGTATGTTTAAGAAGTCGCTCGGTTCACCTCTACGAAGGAGGTTGTTCACCTCTACCAAAGCACCGTGGGGCGCTTTCATTGTCTTGGAATGTTTAAGAAGTCGCTCGGTTCGTCCGAGTCTTTTGATAGTATCTTACTTAGCGTAGGCTAAGGCGCGGAGATATCGCTCGATTTTGGCCAAGGATTTTGCGCTGTCCGACTCGGCCGAGGCTTGTAAGCTGCCCGAATCCGGATGGAACTTTGGAGATTATTTGGTTAGGTTGGGACTTGTGATAACGAGACATGCGTTTCGGCTTTGAGTCGAGGCTTTAATAGTGGAAAAAGTTCCTTGGCTTTGGCCGAGGTTTATGCACTCCGGTCTTGGCCGGGGCTTCAGAGATTATTGCTCGGCCCAGCCGAGGTTCGAGATTTGTTGCTCGGCCCAGCCGAGGTTCAGAGATTTGTTGCTCGGCCCAGCGACGTTCAGAGATTTATTGCTCGGCCCAGCCGAGGTTCAAAGATTTATTGCTCGGCCCAGCCGAGGTTCGAACCCAGCCGAGGTTCGGAGATTTGTTGCTCGGCCCAGCCAAGGTTCAGAAATTTCTTGCTCGGCCCAGCCGAGGTTCAAGATTTGTTGCTCGGCCCAACGAGGTTCGAAGATTTGTTGCTCGGCCCAGCCGAGGTTCGGAGATTACCTGCTCGAATAAGTAGCTTGGTTGTACCGAGAATTGGTAAGCATCACTATTTCCTCTATGATTTTTGGTGAAATGATTGTGGTGACCATGCCATGAATCACGGAAGCAATATGCTAACAAAGATTAATGAGGCGGGCCCGTAGAAGGCGTACCCTACTAATGATACTTGCGGAGGTTATCCGAATTCCACGTCCGAGGTATGGATCTTCCGCTTAGATCTTGCAGCTTGTAGGCGCCGGATCCGATGACTTCCGCCACTTGGTAGGGGCCTTCCCAGTTCGGAGCTAGCTTTCCTTGCTATAGCGGTTTGGAGACAGATGTTTTCCGGAGAACGAGGTCGCCAGGCGAGAAAGCCTTCCCTATGACTATGGAGGCGTGGTAACGGGTCACTCTTTGCTGGTAGGCAGCTATTCAGATCCGAGCTTTTTCTCTGATCTCCTCTATCAGGTCGAGGTTGGTGCGGAGCGCTCATCACTAGCTTCTTCCGAGTAGCTTTCCACCCGCAGGAAGGGAGTCCTATCTCCACGGGAATGACGGCCTCTGTGCCGAAGGCCATTCGAAATGGGGTCTCACCCGTGGGCACTCTTGGGGTGGTGCGGTAGGCCCATAGGACATGGTGCAATTCGTCCGCCCATCTACCTCGGGCTCTGGAGAGCCGAGCTTTGATCCCTTGAAGCAAGGTTCGGTTAGTTACCTCGGCTTCTCCGTTAGCTTGTGGATGCCCGACCGAGGTAAGGCGGTGATGGATCCCATGCTCCTCGCAGAACTGACAGAACAGATTGTCGAATTGTTTAAAGTTGTCAGTAATGATGGTGTGTGGGAGGCCGAAGCGGCAGATGATGGACTCCACACGAAGTCCTTGGCTCGAGCCAGTTCTCTGAGCAACTGCTTCCGCCTTGACCCATTTGGTGAAGTAGTCGATGGCGACGAATAAAAATTTTTGCTGTCCCGTGGCAAGTGGAAACGGGCCGAGAATGTCCATTCCCCACTTGGCAAAGGGCCAAGCGGAGGAAATGGGGACCAGGCTGGCGGAGGGGAGCCTCTGAATACTGGAGTGTCTTTGGCATGGGTCACAAGCTCGGACGAGGTCGTCAGCATCCTTTTGCAGGTAGGCCAATAGTAACCTTGACGCAGCACCTTGTGGCATAAAGACCGGCTCCCAGATGGTTGCCGCAAATTCCTTCGTGTACCTCTCGAAGGGCATAATCAGCTTCAGATGGGCGAAGGCATCTGAGCAGCGGCATAGAGAAGGACCGCTTGTAGAGCTGGTCGTCAATTAGCACATAGTGGGTGGCTTGCAGCTTCAGCTTTCTAGCTTCCCTTCGATCGGCTGGGAGCGATCCTTCTTTAAGATACTTCAGGATGGGGTCGAACCATGATGGTTCGGCCTCAACTTGCATTACTCGGTCAGCTTCCACAATGCTGGGCCTCTCCAAAATCTCCAGATGAAACTTTCGCTTGGCATCCATTGATTCCGCAGTTGTCAGTCGAGACAATAGGTCGGCACGGGCATTTTGGATCTTGGAATCTGAATAACTTCAAATTCAGGGAAATGGGAAAGTAGGCTTCGAACCTCTTGGAGATATCGAACCATGTTCGGCTCCCGGGCTTCAAACTCGCCGTGTACGTGGCCAGCTACCAGCTGAGAGTCAGTGAAGGCATTCAGCCTCTTCACTTTAAGGTCGCGGGCGATTCGGAGCCCGGCAAGCAGAGCTTCATATTCGGCCTCGTTATTGGAGGCTGGAAGGAGAAGCGGACGCTATATTCGAAAGTCACCCCCTCCGGGCTGGTGAGGATTAAGCCAGCACCAGAGCAATGGGCGTTGGATGACCCGTCGACATGGAGGAGCCACCGGCATCAGATTTTGGGCGTTCGGGGGAGTTGGGAGTGGAGCCGTCCTCCGGGATAGTGCATTCGAGGAGGAAATCAGCTAGCACTTGAGCTTTGATGGCCGGACGAGGTTGAAATCGAATGTCATGCTCGCTCAGCTCGACGGCCCATTTGGTCATCCTCCCCAATGTCTCCGGACGATGGACTACCGCCTTGATGGGTTGGTCGGTCAGGAGTGTCACAGAATGTGCTTGGAAGTATGGCTGCAACTTTCGGACCGAGGTTATCAAAGCTAACACCATCTTCTCAATCCGAGTGTACCTCGTTTCCGCATCTTGGAGCAGTTTGCTGACATAATAAATCGGCTTCTGGGTCTTATTTTCTTCTCTGACCAACACCGACCCAATGGCACCTTCCGAGACAGCCAGATACAGGAACAATGTTTCTCCAGGATCTGGACTGCTGAGGAGAGGGGGAGAGACGAGGTACTTTTTGAGATCTTCGAATGATTTTTGACACTCAGAAGACCATCAAAATTCTTAGCCGACCGAAGAGTTTTGAAGAAAGGGAGGCATTTTTCGGCAGACCGAACCACGAAGCGATTAAGGGCTGCTATTCTCCTAGTCAGGCGCTGGACTTCTTTAATAGATGCCGGAGGCATCATCTGCTGAAGAGCCTGGATCTTCTGGGGGTTGGCTTCGATGCCCCGCTGGAAACCATGAAGCCGAGAAACTTCCCAGAGTTAACGCCGAAGGTGCACTTAGTTGGGTTGAGCTTCATCCATATTTGCGGAGTGTCACGAAGCTTTCCAAGAGATCCTCGACGTGCTGTGACACTTCTTTGCTCTTGACCAGCATGTCGTCGACATATACCTCCATGTTCCGGCCGATTTGCTCTTTGAAGACTTTGTTGACCAGCCTTTGGTAGGTGGCACCTGCATTTTTAAGACCGAAGGGCATAACACGGTAACAGTAAGTACCTTGGTCGGTTACGAAGGCGGTCTTCTCTTCATCTTCGGGGGCCATCCGGATCTGGTTGTAGCCCGAATAGGCGTCCATGAATGTCAGCATCTGATGACCCAAGGTGGCATCTACAAGCTGGTCAATTCGGGGGAGAGGGAAACTGTCCTTCGGGCACGCTTTGTTGAGGTCGGTGAAGTCGATGCAGATCCACCACTTGCCGTTCGACTCTTTACCATGACTACATTCGACAACCAACTTGGGTAATTCACCTCCCGAATGAAGTTCGCCTTGATAAGCTTATCAACCTCCTCTTCGATAGCTTTCTGTCGCTCCGGGGCGAAGCTTCTTTTCTTCTGTCTGACGGGTCGGTACATCTCGTCCACGTTGAGGCGATGAATGAGAACATCAGGGCTGATTCCTGGCATGTCGAGGCGGACCAGGCGAAGACATCGGCGTTTCTTCAGAGAAAGTCGATCAGTTCCTGCCGGGACTCACCTTTCAGTAGCGACCCAATCTTTATAGTTCGGTCGGGCCGGGCTTCATCCAGTGGCACTTCTTCAGTTCTTCGGTTGGTTATCCTCGTTGCTCGCGAAGTCCTCCTGAGTGTCCAGCCCATCAACCTCAGGCATCCTGGACTGAAGGCTGGTGACAAAACACTGTCGAGCCATAGTTTGGCTTCCTTGGACAACACCGACTCCCCGCCCGGTGGGGAACTTCATAAATAAGTGTGGAATGGAGACGACGACTCTGAGGGACATCAGGCCGGGTCTCCCAAATATCGCATTGTAGGGCGACCGAAGCTTGGTCACCAGAAAGTCTGTGTGAACAGTGGCCACACGGGCCAGATTCCTGCCCGAACCGTTAAAGTTACGACCCCTTCTGGGATGATAATATCGCCGGTGAACCCCATTAAGGTGGAGTCCACGGCTCAGAGATTTTTCATGAGCAATTTCATCTTGGCGAAGACATCAAAGTACAGAATATTTACGGAGCTTCCACTATCAACAAGGATCCGACTTACATCATAGTTATTTAAATTGAGAGATACAACTAACGCATTGTCATGCGGGAATTGTATCCCCCGGAGATCGTTGTCGGATAAGGAGAGCTCACCCGTTCGTGCTTTCTTTGGCGCGAACCTTCTTCATCATTCTTGAAGTTCGATGAACTACCGGCTTCTTCAATCACATTGATATGGCCGATCACGGGTGGATTTGAAGGAGGAGGAGGCTGCTGAAGCTCGGGCTACCGATCACCCCCTTGCCCTGGCTCGGGCACCCCCTGAACTGGTTCAGTTGGCCCCGTTGGATTAGCCTCTCAATTTCATTCTTCAACTACCAGCATTCCTCGGTATCATGGCCATGCTCCCGGTAATAGCAGCAGTACTTGATGGGGTCTCTCCGGGTTGGGTTCCCTCGGAGAGGAGCTGGTCGGGGGAGCTGGCACTCTATCTCCATGAGGATCTGCGCCCTAGGAACAGTGAGTGGGGTGTATCGGTCAAACCGCCTAGGCGGGCTCTGGGAGCGATTTCTTAGTGGCGGTGGGGGAGCTCTTTGGCGACGAGGTGGGCTTGGCTGATGGGTAGGTCGATGCCTGTCCGAGCCCTTGGATTCTTTCTTCTTTGCCAGCTCGGTGCGGGCAGCCCACCGTGATTCTTCGACTCTGGCGTATTTGTCTGCCAGGGCCATCATATCAGAGAGGTTCGGGGGGTAACTGACCTCCATCGCCAAGTAGAAGTCGCTCTTCTTCAAAACTTCACCCGCTAGGGCAGACATAGCCACCTCATGATTAAGGTGGTCCACCTCCAGCATGGCCTTATTGAAGTGGCCAAGGTAATTTCTTAAGGACTCCCCCTCTCTCTGCTTAACTTCAGAGAGGGAGTCGGATCTTCGTCGGTGACGACGGTTGCTGATGAACTGGCCGATAAAAAGATGACTCAGCTCATCAAACGAATCAATGGAACCTGGCTTCAGAGCGTTGAACCAGGTTCGAGCGGACCCTCTAAGGGTGGAGGGAAAGGCGCGGCACAAGATCGCATCTGATGCCCCGTGGAACATCATGATCGATCGGAAACTGCTGAGATGATTGTCGGGATCGGAGGAGCCATTGTAGGGTTCGATGGCGGGCAGCTTAACATGGGAGGGAATTACTTCCTCCATGATCCCTTGGAAAAGGGGATACCCTGTTCCGCCTTAGGTTGAGGCAGATGGGCCTGCCTGGCGGCGTTCAGCTCTTGATGCATCTCCTGGAGCTATCGGCGGATCTCCTCTTTAGGCATAAGAGGAGGGGCCAGACGAGGAGAGCGCGGAGATGGCATCGAATCATGGCGGGAGAACTCCGGAGAGAGGGACCGGGCCCGTTGAGATCTGGGGAGATCCTTGTCGCAGCCCCCTTGCGGGACTGGTCTGGCCTCCTTGGGTCGGTGTGGGGGGTCCGCGACTTCATGCGGACCAGAAGAAGAGGTGGCTGGAGAAAAAGGAGCTGTGGCCTCCTTAGGGAGGCATGGAGCAGGGGTAGCTGTAACTGGATAGGGGGCTGCAAGGCGCTCCTGAACGAGATGGGTCAGGGCTTGGACCTGCTGGACCAGTGTGGCAAATGGTCTGGGTCACTGGGACAGCGGTGGCGATGAAGTCTTAGCTGGTGGCAGCGGCGGTGCCACGATACTCATCGGATCGGGTCTCTGGAGGCGACCTGGTCCTGGGCTTCAGAAGTTGCTCTTCTCTGATTAGCCATTGTAGAGGTTCTCTTCCAGATCGAGATCCTTGTCTCCTTTCTTCAAGTTTTAATGGGACTTGAGGCCCTTCCTCTAGCGCCAATCTGTTGCTGCTGAAATCTGTCCTCCGACTTGGGCGCGATCGGTCTCCTGATTGGGCTTCCTCCTGGGCAGACCTGTAAAGAAGTCCTCATGCGGGAGGCATTGGGGGTGGCCCTCCGCGGAAGACCCTCTGATGCTCAAGTCAGTGGAGATCAGCGATCAACAAAATGAGGAGAAGGCTCTCTCTGAGGAGTCCCTCTAGGGATGGCCTCTCGGGAGCTCGAGCAGAGCGCTAATGGCGGAGAAAAGGAGGAGCAATGAAAGAGAGAGAAAAAGCGATGCTGAAACTATGCCTGGGGTCGCATACCTGAGAAAATCTAGAAGTGTCCTATTTATAGGCAATCACCTGAATCTTGAGCGCCTTCTGGAAGGCTCGAAGGTTGTTGTGATTCGAAGATGATTCGAATCAGGCTGTTGTCAGGCCGGTAAGATCCGTATCTTGTCCGTTAGAGGATCGGTGGTTGGAAGAGATTTCTGATGGCCCGAGATCCAATGACTGCGTAGGTCCTAGGCCGTTATTGTAGGTCTTAGGCCACGTTTCGATGTGATTTTTCGTTTGGAATTCTGTTACACTGAGTTTGGGCTCTCCCACATCAAGTTTTGCAAGGGCGTGAGTCGAGCTATAGATTGCTCGGGAGGCCGAGCTATGGATTGCTCGGGAAGGCCGAGCTATGGATTGCTCGGGAAAACCGAGCTATAAATTGCTCGGAGAGGCCGAGCTATGGATTGCTCGGGGAGGCCGAGCTATGGGTTGCTCGGGGGAGCCGAGTTATGGGTAACTCGATCTGCCGAATTATAGATTGCTCGGGGAGGCCGAGCTATGGGTTGCTCGGGGAGCCGAGCTATGGGTAGCTCGATCTGCCGAATCATACTAGTTAGCTCGTTCTTTGTGGGCACAATGTAGCAAGTAGGGGCCAGGGCTGATCTTAGCCCCTTCGCACAGTTATCAATGCAATGGCGATTTTACCCCTCAACATGTTGTATGTATATATACATATTGATGATATTGGGATTATCAATTATATTTAAGATTATAAAATCCAGACCTACTATTGATTAGTTCACCGAACTTCTGAAGTTGTTTCATGAATGTATACAAAGTCCTTCACTGTATTCATGCAAACTATATTGTACATAATTCTGTATTGCTTTGTCTTAATCCCTGATTAGCAATCACTACAAGAAAGTGTCATCATATAAAGTTTGGGGCAGCGATTGAATCCAGAGTCATCAAAAGTCATCATACCAAACATCTTTTGCTAATAATAAGATAAGTTGTCGCTATTAAAAATTTACTGCTAAAATTGCAATCTTTTGCAGTGTATGCATGTCATAGGTTGCTCCCCTCATGACCAAATAACGCTCACGGGTTATGTGGATGGAACATGCTAAATTCTAGTTCACTATGGATTATTAGAACATTTTTCTCAGAATTTTGGTGTTACAAGTATTGTTTGGTAATCTTAAGTGATCACACAACACCACTAAAAGTACATTGCATGTCATAGTTCTGATTCAACTTGTGCTACTGGTTACCATTTGACTGTCCAAAACTCCACCTTTAGGTAGTGTTTGAAATAGGAGATAAGAGGGGATATCCAGGGAATATCCCCTCTTATTCCCAAAAGCCATAAACTATAAGGGATAGCTGGGAATAAAGTTAACTAAAGGGATAATTTATGGTTAACCATGGTTAACCATAGGATATCCCCTCAATTTATTCCCTAGAAAATGTAGGTGATGACGCCAAGTCATCGGCCTCGAGCGTGCAGTCGCCTCCTCCAGCGAGCTCCTCGCGCCTGCAAGCAAGTCCGGGGGCCGGAGATTCCGGCGGGGACCTTCCGACGCTCAAGTCAGTGGTCTGGGCATCAGCCATGAGCTTGAGGAAGCTCGAAAGAGAAAGAGAGAGAGGCCCAGAGAAGAGCCTTCTCTGTGAGCGTTTGGGAGCGTTACGAGTGTGTTACCTGGTCGAGGTCCCTCTTACCCTTTTTATTGATGCCTGGAATCTGTGGGCTTGGGGCATGATCTCTTGTCAGAGCATTAATTGATGGCAGTACGGTGGAGCTTACCTCCATGTGCCGTGTCGCGCTGCAGGCCGTGTCATGTCAGAGTTGGTGGCTGCAAGGCATGGCCGATCGTTACGGCGCTTGCCAAGCGTCCCCTATGTCACCTTTTTGGTTGTCTATCCCTCGTAGAGCATTTGATCATAGAGTGCTCGCATGGCACTATTCATGCCCTTGGATGAGCTTTAGAGAAGGCTGTGGGTGAATACTTGCATGGTACTGTTCACCGGCACTGTTCAATGTCCGAGCCCGAGAGGGGTCTCGGGTCTCGGTGGTTGGATGTTGTGAATGTACCCCGAGACCGATGGGGGTCTCGATGTGGGTGGTCTCGGGGTAGGATGATGTTGATGCACCCCGAGACCGGCGGGGGTCTCAGGGTAGGGTGATGTTGATGCACCCCGAGACCGATGGGGGGTCTCGGGGTAGGATGATGTGAATGCACACCGAGACCGACGGGGGGTCTCAGGGTAGGATGATGTTGATGCACCCCGAAACCGACGGGGGGTCTCGGGGTAGGATGATGTTGATCGGGGGTCTCGGGTAGGGTGATGTTGATGCACCCCGAGACCGACGGGGGGTCTCGGGGTAGGGTGATGTGATGCACCCCGAGACCGGCGGGGGGTCTCGGGGTAGGATGCTATGGATGGACCCCGAGACCGGCGGGGGGTCTCGGGGTAGGATGCTATGGATGGACCCGAGACCGATGGGGGGTCTCGGGGTAGGATGATGTGAATGCACCCCGAGACCGACGGGGGGTCTCGGGGTAGGATGATGTTGATGACCCCGAGACCGGCAGGGGGTCTCGGGGTAGGATGATGTTGATGCACCCCGAGATCGGCGGGGGGTCTCGGGGTAGGGTGATGTTGATGCACCCCGAGACCGGGGGGTCTCGGGGTAGGGTGATGTGAATGGACTCCGAGACCGACGGGGGGTCTCGGGTAGGATGATGTTGATGCACCCCAAGACCGGGGGGGTCTCGGGTAGGGTGATGTGAATGGACCCCGAGACCGACGGGGGGTCTCAGGGTAGGATGATGTTGATGCACCCCGAGACCGGCGGGGGGTCTCGGGGTAGGATGATGTGAATGGACCCCGAGACCGACGGGGGGTCTCGGGGGGAGTGGCCCACGTAGCTTGGACGTGGGTGACCGACGCGGAGGTCGAGATGGGTCGGAGCCGACGTCGAGACCGATGCCGAGATGGGAATGGGCCGCTGCCGATGCGGAGGTCGAGATGGGCCTTGGAGGTTGAAGCGGGGCTCTGTCAGCTTTCTTCACGGTTCTCTAACGGCGTTGGATCAGCCACATCAGATGCCCCCTCGCTCCTGAGATGAAGCGGGCCTACCCCAGCAAGGCGAAAGGGGCGTTACCTCCCAAGTGGCTGATCCTTGCCTGATGCAGGGCTTCATGCCTGGCTGGTGCAAGGCTTCAGGTGCCGACGGGTGTCGGGCTTCATGCCTGGCTGGTGCAGGGCTTCATGCCTGGCTGGTGCAGGGCTTCAGGTGCCGACGGGTGTCGGGCTTCATTCCTGGCTGGTGCAGGGCTTTGGGTGCCGACGGGTGTCGGGCTTCATGCCTAGCTGGTGCAGGGCTTCATGCCTGGCTGGTGCAGGGTTTCAGGTGCTGACGGGTGTCGGGCTTCATGCCTAGCTGGTGCAGGGCTTCAGGTGCCGACGGGTGTCAGGCTTCATGCCTGGCTGGTGCAGGGCTTTGGGTGCCGACGGGTGTTGGGCTTCATGCCTGGCTGGTGCAGGGCTTCATGTGCCGATGGGTGCCGGGCTTCATGCCTAGCTGGTGCAGGGGTTCAGTGCCGACGGGTGTCGGGCTTCATGCCTGGCTGGTGCAGGGCTTCATGCCTGGCTGGTGCAGGGCTTCAGGTTCCGACGGGTGTCGGGCTTCATGCCTGGCTGGTGCAGGGCTTCAGGTGCCGACGGGTGTCGGGCTTCATGCCTGGCTGGTGCAGGGCTATGGGTGCCGATGGGTGTTGGGCTTCATGCCTGGCTGGTGCAGGGCTTCATGCCTGGCTGGTGCAGGGCTTCAGGTGCCGACGGGTGTCGGGCTTCATGCCTGGCTGGTGTAGGGCTTCAGGTGCCGACGGGTGTCGGGCTTCATGCCTGGCTGGTGCAGGGCTTCATGCCTGGCTGATGCAGGGCTTCAGGTGCCGACGGGTGTCGGGCTTCATGCCTGGCTGGTGCAGGGCTTTGGGTGCCGACGGGTGTCGGGCTTCATGCCTGGCTGGTGCAGGGCTTCAGGTGCCGACGGGTGTCGGGCTTCATGCCTGGCTAGTGCAGAGCTTTGGGTGCCGACGAGTATCGGGCTTCATGCCTGGCTGGTGCAGGGTTTTGGGTGCCGACGGGTGTTGGGCTTCATGCCTGGCTGGTGTAGGGCTTCATGCCTGGCCGGTGCAGGGCTTTGGGTGTCGACGGGTGTCGGGCTTCATGCATGGCTGGTGCAGGGCTTTGGGTGCCGATGGGTTTCGGGCTTCATGCCTGGCTGGTGCAGTGCTTCAGGTGCCGATGAGTGTCAGGCTTCATGCCTGGCTGGTGCAGGGCTTTGGGTGCCGACGGGTGTTGGGCTTCATGCCTGGCTGGTGCAGGGCTTCAGGTGCCGACGGGTGTCGGGCTTCATGCCTTGTTGGTGCAGGACTTTGGGTGCCGACGGGTGTCGGGCTTCATGCCTGGCTGGCCCAGGGCTTTGGTGCCGACCGGGCTCGGGCTTTTGTTGCTGAGAACCGGTGGTACACCGCTCTGCCAGTGGTACACTAGGCTTCATGCCTGGCTGGCCCAGGGCTTTGGTGCCGGCGCTTGGGGCCGGCCGGGGCCATCCCTGCTGGACCCGAGCTTTTGTTGCTGAGAGCCAATGGTACACCGCTCTGCTAGTGGTACACTGGGTTTCATGCTTGGCTGGCCCAGGGCTTTGGTGCCGACCGGGGTTGGGCTTTTGTTGCTGAGAGCCGTGGTACACCGCTCTGCCAGTGGTACACTGGGCTTCATGCCTGGCTGGCCCAGGGCTTTGGTGCCAGCGCTTGGGGCCGGCCAGGGCCGTCCCTACTGGACCCGGGCTTTTGTGCCGGCACTTGGGGCCGAGCTTAGAGTGCCGGCGCTTGGGGTCGATCGAGGTCTTCCCTGCTGGACCCGGGCTTTTTGTACGCCAAAGCGAGGTTGGCCTTGGATGTTGATGTAAGGTAGATCTTCCTGCATGACATTTTTAAGTATTAATGAAAGAATTATCTTAAGTGCAATGTACTTAGCTCTTGTAGCACCCATGTTTTTCCTTTTGTGGATTTGAGCACTTATGCTCACTGGTGGTCTGCCCCCCAGGGAGTCATGTTAGTCGGATTGGAAGTGTCGTTGTCCTTACTTGGGCCTTCCCTCGCATTGGAGGCCAGGACGAGATGTCTGGCCGAGAAGAAGCTAGAAACCGGGGCAAAGCTGGAGTCCATTGAGGAAAGCCTCGACAGTTGGCGGTCATTGAAGACGAGCAGCCGGGAGAGTCCACTGAGGGTGGACGATTAGGAGAAGATGTTGCTGGGAGGCCCCTTTGCCTAGCTCTTTCTTTGAAGAGATTGATTGCCCTCGGTGCTGAAGCTTGAGAGCAGCTGGAACGAAATTCGTAAAAGGTCCTAGGCTCGGTTTGGCTCTCGGCTCACTACCACCAGAAATTGACATACCCATAAATCCTTAAGGTGACGAATAATGTCTCAAGTTCATCCCTTTTGGAAATTATTCTTCGACCCATGCTGCAGTCCGCCTCTGGTTGATTGTTGAGCCTTTGAGTAAGCTCTCTCAGCTGTTGGTGTTGTTTGTCCAGACGCTTCTTCACCTTAGGTTTAAGATCTTTCCCAGATGGCTCAGAAGATGAGTGACGAGAGGAGCAGAGAGAATGGTACCTTGTTTCTCAGTGTGACATGGATGCCCCCCGGCATGATTGGTGAGGACCTTCCGGGCGTGCATCACCACCAAAGACTTGACGCTGCCCCCCAGCGTAGCTGTTGGAGGCCTCTTGCGCACGGGTCATCACCATTGTTTAAGAGCTCGGGGAAAGAGGAGTTGTCGATTGCCGATTCGAAATCTCTCTTATTCCTCCCTTCCTGGCGCGCCAATCTGATGACGCCAAATCACCGGCCTCGAGCGTGCGGTCGCCTCCTCCAGCGAGCTCCTCGCGCCTGCAAGCAAGTCCCGGGGGCCGGAGATTCTGGCGGGGACCCTCCGACGCTCAAGTCAGTGGTCTGGGCATCAGCTGTGAGCTTGAGGAAGCTCGAAAGAGAAAAAGAGAGAGGCCCAGAGAAGAGCCTTCTCTGTGAGCGTTTGGGAGCGTACGAGTGTGTTACCTGGTCGAGGTCCCTCTTACCCTTTTTATTGATGCCTGGAATCCGTGGGCTTGGGGCGTGATCTCTTGTCAGAGCATTAATTGATGGCAGTACGGTGGAGCTTACCTCCATGTGCTGTGTCGCGCTGCAGGCCGAGTCCTGTCAGAGTTGGTGGCTGCAAGGCATGGCCGATCGTTACGGCGCTTGCCAGGCGTCCCCTACGTCACCTTTTTGGTTGTCTATCCCTCGTAGAGCATTTGATCATAGAGTGCTCGCATGGCACTGTTCATACCCTTGGATGAGCTTCAGAGAAGGCTATGGGTGAATACTTGCATGGTACTATTCACCGGCACTGTTCAATGTCCGAGCCCGAGAGGGGTCGCGGGTCTCGGTGGTTGGATGTTGTGAATGTACCCCGAGACCGATCGGTCTCGGGGGGGATGATGTTGATGCACCCCGAGACCGGCGGGTGGTCTCGGGGTAGGATGATGTTGATGTACCCCGAGACCGTGGGGGGTCTCAGGGTAGGGTGATGTTGATGCACCCCGAGACCGGCAGGGGGTCTCGGGGTAGGATGCTGTGGATGGACCCCGAGACCGACAGGGGGTCTCGGGGTAGGATGATGTGAATGCACCCCGAGACCGACGGGAGGTCTCGGGGTAGGATGATGTTGATGCACCCCGAGACCGGCGGGGGGTCTCGGGGTAGGATGATGTTGATGCACCCCGAGACCCCCCGCCGGTCTCGGTAGGATGATGTTGATGCACCCCGAGACCGACGGGGGGTCTCGGGTAGGGTGATGTTGATGCACCCCGAGACCGGCGGGGGGTCTCGGGGTAGGGTGATATTGATGCACCCCGAGACCGGCGGGGGGTCTTGGGGTAGGATGATGTGAATGCACCCGGAGACCGACGGGGTCTCGGGGTAGGATGATGTTGATGCACCCCAAGACCGGTGGGGGGTCTCGGGGTAGGATGATATTGATGCACCCCGAGACCGGCGGGGGGTCTCGGGGTAGGGTGATGTGAATGGACCCCCGGACCGACGGGGGTCTTGGGGTAGGATGATGTTGATGCATCCCGAGACCGGCGGGGGTCTCGGGGTAGGATGATGTTGATGCACCCCGAGACCGGCGGGGGGTCTCGGGGTAGGGTGATGTGAATGGACCCCGAGACCGACGGGGGTCTCGGGGTAGGATGATGTTGATGCACCCCGAGACCGGCGGGGGGTCTCGGGGGTAGGATGATGTTGATGCACCCCGAGACCGGCGGGGGTCTCGGGGTAGGGTGATGTGAATGGACCCCGAGACCGACGGGGGGTCTCGGGGTAGGATGATGTTGATGCACCCCGAGACCGGCGGGGGGTCTCGGGTAGGATGATGTGGATGGACCCCGAGACCGACGGGGGGGTCTCGGGGAGAGTGGCCCACGTAGCTTGGACGTGGGTGACCGACGCGGAGGTCGAGATGGGCCGGAGCCAACGCCGAGACCGATGCCAAGATGGGAATGGGCCACTGCCGACGCGGAGGTCGAGATGGGCCGGAGCCGATGTCGAGACCAACGCCGAGATGGGAATGGGCCGCTGCCGATGCGGAGGTCGAGATGGGCCTTGGAGGTCGAAGCGGGGCTCTGTCAGCTTCCTTCACGTTCTCTAATGGCGTTGGATCAGCCACATAGTAGGAATAGCTGGTTATCCCTCCAAATAAGAGTAAAAAAAAGTTATCCTATGGATTTACCTTTTTGCATTTGATATGATCAATGGGATAGCCAAGGGATATCCCTAGAAATAGCCAGGGGACAAACTCTATTCCGTACACTTATCCATAGATATATTTTTTCTATCAAACACTACCTTAGTTGCGAATACATTTCCTGTCCTTCCCATGTCATCTCTACCAACACCACCTGAGTGCTTTTGCTTCAACTTGATAAGAAGGAGAAATCCTTCTCTAATTTCATTAACTGCAGAGGGATCGGTCATTTAACATGACCATATAAAATACGACTGTTTTTGTTTCTGGCCCTCAAAGAAACCAGGCTGGCCAAAGGTTGTCAAAAAGGTGTTGGAATGTAAGCCAGGTATATTATTTCTGCAGCGTGATTGTTGAATTGGGATCCCATCATTTCCTTTTCTATTAACATGCAAATTTCATCTGGAGGCGCCAAAAAAAAAAAAATAACACAAATGGAAGCAGGCATGGGACCAGCTAGCCATGGTGATTATATGGATGATTTGAAAAAAGAATGCCAGAATCTTCGTCTCTTCTTTAATACTAGTTTACATTCTCCTAAGAAAGAACATGTTTGTTTTCTCATTTTGATCCCCTCCTTGGCAAATAATGCAAGGTAGTTATTGCACACTCTATTCCGAAAGATATCCTTGGTCTCCCTTGAGCCTTTGGCTTATCCATTCTCATATTTCCTCCATAATAAAAGCTTAGGGAAAAGGTTGATAAGTCTCACCTTCACTCCCAATTCACATTCAAAAAAAAAAAAAAAAAAAGATAAGAAATGAAAAATCAACAGGTTATTATTACATTAAAGTAATAGACTTACATATACACAATGTAGAAATTGTTTTTTTATTCAGTGAACAGTGATTTGGAGAAAATATCTTTATCATTCCTTTATTTTCTAGTCATAGTTTTTATTTTATTTCAGAATTTAACAATGAATTTTGGTTTTATGATCCAAAGGGACATGATGTGGGCACTCAATACCGGTCAGGCATATATTACTACAACGAGGCACAAGCTAAATATGCTAGGGAATCCTTGGAGGAAAAGCAAAAGGAGATTAATGATAAGAAAATTGTGACAGAGATTCTGCCGGCAAAGAAGTTCTACAGGGCAGAAGATTACCATCAGCAGTATCTGGAAAAAGGGGGTGGAGGAAGACTGAAACAATCTGCTAGAAAAGGATGCAATGACCCCATTATTTGCCCTTAAACCTTCCTAATAGTGCAATGCCACACCTAAATAAAAGATTTGAGTGTTTCAGTATTGTGCTAACTTTTTTCTTTCGGGATCCACCAATGGGTGTTAATTTGTCATCACTTCATATTAGCATATCCTCCAGGAAAATGCTGCAACAATATTGCAGTACCAATTCCGAAAACAAATATTTTTTATATGGTTATGCAATCTTGGCATATAGCGCTGAACATTACTAATTTTGTTCAGAAAAATGGCTATAGTGTTATAATTTTCATTTGGACTATGATTTGAGCAATTGCTGATGCGATGCATTTATATAATTTTTCAATAAGCTTTCAGATTGTGCTAGAATCATTCTCAAATGGGAGATTATGGTCCTTAATTTAGATATGGCTATATTTTTGTCACCATTTTATAAGGACTAGTTTCTTGAGCTTTTCAATTATAATTCTATTTCCTCCTTTTCTAAACCCCATTAAGTGGACTGAGGCTTGTTCCAGTAGTCACATCCTATACTTTGCAACTAGAGAATCTGGGGTTCAATTTTTCTCATAGTGCATTCCTTAAAAAAATTTAGACCTGCATTATAATAATTTTAATGCATGTGGTCCTTGCTCCCTTTCTCCCAAAAAAGACATCTTCTTGAAACTAAATATTACACACACACACACAAATACCAAGTAAGCCAATCACTTATTTATTCAGTAATGTTGAGGAGAGTTCTCTTACAAGGGAAACTAAGAATACTGAAAGAGATTATATATGATTTCTTAGGGAGAATGTGAAAGAAAGTAACTTCCTAAAGCTCATCCTTAAGATGAACTTCTTGCTTGGGAGATGATTTGGTAGGATAGGATGCCTGCATGGCTAGACCACAGCCCTTCTTTTGCTGAGATCCCACGCTCCATCCTTACATAGCCTTTCTCACCCCAACCACTGCTCCAGGAGTTCTTTACTATCCAATACTTTGTCCCATCCTGTGTTGTTCCATATCCTACTACTGCAACTCCATGATCCAGATCTGTGCCACAATCTCCAGTGAAAACACCCTGGCATACAAGTGATATAAAAGTAAGGCTCCATCACACTGATACACAAGAACATGACCTTCCTTGGTGAGTTAGCACCATTTCAGATCACAACGAGAGGCATATATCACAAATATGTATACAAACCTCAGAATAAAACTGAAAACCTGAACTACTTGCTTCAATAGCAATAGATACAGGCTGATTGGCCACTGCTTGCATCAAAGCATCCTCATCGTTCTGAGGGACATCCTCATGCCCATCAATTGTAACCACATGAGATTTCTCCTGCAAGGGCAGCAACAATTACTCCTGACTGTTAAAAATGTACATCAGATGAATGCTTCTGACCTGTTTGTTATCAATTGTCTCTTTGAGGCCCACCTTGTTCTTTGTCTAATCTAAAATGATAAAAATATTTTCCATAACAGCTGTAACATTCGGTCATTTTTAAGTTTATTGGTTTTAAGTTCCTACTCTGAAAATCATATGTTGGAATCAAAGATTAAATATGCGATCTATGTAAAAACTACCATTTGAATTGAACTTGAGCTACCTTGGAGACATCACATGTTTGATCGTTCCCTGCATAGGGGTAGTTTTCTTCGGTTGTTATTCCTCCATTTTTTTCAATGAATTCAAATGCATAATCCATCAGACCTCCATCGCATCCATTGTTGTCCTCAGTATCACAGTCTACCAGCTCTTGCTCCGAGAGGGAAACAAGCTTTTGGGTTCTGATCTGGTTTATGCCTTCCACTGCAGCAACTGCTGAGAAAGCCCAACAACTACCTGCAACATACAAAATAGCATGTAAGAATTTCAACTCATACATCAACGGCAGTTCAACAAGGGAGAAATATACAGCTCCTGAAATGTACTCAAGACCAAAGTTTGAGAGCAAAATATGTATGGCTAAAATAGTCTTCAGACATGAGTAGTTTTTGTGTTCTTCTTGATCATGCAAAATAAGTAAGCTTGAGAACGGCAGCAATAAACGGTAGCTACAACAAAAAGCGGGGACCAGTTTTTCAATGAATGTTTTATTTATAGTTAGTGCACTGATGTGGTAAAATTATTACTATCAATAAGTACTAATATTCTACCACTTAAATTGTAGGAAATTCTGAAAACTGAGTCATGTGGCAGAATTTTATTTGTTTCAAAAGTTCAGAGAGAGTTTCACTTCATTTATCTTTTTCTTTCTTATTTTTGACTAACAACACCTTATCTTTGCACATATTTTGAAAATTTCTACTGGTATGGTCATAAAGGATCCAGTCTATAGGTGGTCTTACCACATTGGCCTTGATCTTTGACCCCTGTGACTGCACCATGCTGCCTCCAATCCACAGAGGGAGGCAAGTCAGTCATCTTCTCATACCTGAACCTCCCGGCGGTGAGCCGGCTTCCCCGACGCATCCTGTGGTGCAGCACCTTAGAGCCGGCGAACGTCTTCCTGAACTCTTCCTTGGTCATGTCTCCAAATTTGTTTAGCTTCAGCTTGTAAGGCTTGTCTTCTTGTTGAATTCATGGATGAACTTGACGTTCTCCTTGAACACATTGAAACGCTTGTGCTTCTCGTCGTGGTCGAGGTCCCGACACCGTGTGGATGCTCCGCCACCTCTCATACAAGTCCCGGAGGCTCTCCTCAGATGCGAGGTCCTTCTCAGTGAAGGGAATGCTCTCGGTCAGTGAGAAAGCTAGAAGAAAGACTATGGCTAGCAGGAAAACTTTCCCCATCTAATCGACAAGGATATGAGTATGGGACACCAGAGGGGATGCGTGGGTGTTTTATAGCGTAGAAAAGGACCCCAATGGTGTGAACCAAAGATGGATTGGATAGCTGAAGTTTCTTGTGGGGATCAAACAACAGAACAAAATTGAGAAGATATGAGATATGGTTGGGAGAGTGGCAAGGGAGTGCTCTCAAACAACTCTTGCAGTTGGTGCAGGCAAAAGGGGTGATGCTAGCATTCTTTAAAGGCCATTTAAAGTTGGGAAGGAGGGATAACTTTTGCCGGCAATCGGAATTGTTGCTGCTTTATGTGATATATATATATATATATATATATATATATATATATATATAGAGAGAGAGAGAGAGAGAGAGAGAGAGAGAGAGAGAGAGAGATATACTTTTGGTTCTCAACTAGTTTGGCTCAATTTTATTTTGGCCTCAAACTTTTAGTTGCTAAATATTAATTCCTTATATTAATTTCAAAAATATTGCATTCTTGATATCTGATTATTTTAAGTCAATCAAAATTGGTGGAGTAACTAACATGTCACTCTATCAACTCGTCCATATGTTTGTGACATATGCTAGCTATTCTATTAATTTTAATTGATTTCATATAATGAGATATTGGAAATGCAATATTTCTAAAACTTAAATGTATGAAACTTGTTAAATGCGTAATTTGTCTCTCCCTCTAGATCTATAGATGATGCTAGTTTTTCTTATACTACTTCATCTTTAGATGATCAGGCATGACATAAATCAATCATAGTTTATATTTTATGATTTATTTAGAGGAGCAGAAATGATCAAGTTTTTGAGCATATAAGTACTATCTCTCGATGGATTTTATCCCAAGCTCAAGCCATAGCTCAAGAATTTTTTGAAACATCTAATACATCTCTGCGGTAGCTATCCTATTATGTAATATTGTAGTACCTCAGAATTAATAGGAGTACAGTATGATCTTCACAAGCTTTTCTCCTATACATGGCGGAATGAATTTGTGTTGAAGGAGATTCAAGCATTATTTTGTTGTGAATTCATCAGTATCCATCCTAATGTTTCCATCCTTTTGTTCGAGGTAATAGATAGTTGCTTACTTTTATCAGTTTCAATGATCTATTTATCATACTTTTTTGCGAGAAAAATCAAGCTGCGAATTTCTTGCAAATAAAGCTGTGTCCCTATCTATATTCTTCTGCTTTCTGGTGTGATGCTCCATTAGAGGATCTATGCTCAATCTTATCAGCGGATGCTCAT
This sequence comes from Calamus simplicifolius, assembly GCA_900491605.1. Lineage (NCBI taxonomy): Eukaryota > Viridiplantae > Streptophyta > Magnoliopsida > Arecales > Arecaceae > Calamus > Calamus simplicifolius. Next base: position 59,153 of record UESW01001978.1, on the reverse strand, counting down.
GGCATCAGCTTTTCTTATCACTTCTAGGCTTCCCGGCTATTAAAAAAAAAAAAAAAACTTGAGAGGAAACTTTGAAAGTTTTGAGGACCAAAATAATTTTGAAAAAAAAGTTTGAGGATTGAAATAATATATAAATATATATGCTGATGGTGTGGATGTCTCTAGGGATTGCGTCTCTCAAAAGTTTCATGACATGGGGCAAGAGTGAGCTGTAAAAGTATGAGCTTTTTATATAACGGTTCTTGTCTTCTTTCCAAACCGCATAAAGGTTCCGAAGGAGCTGTCAAGTTTGTTAGGGCCGTATGGTTAACTGAGAGTTGCCAGCTATGTTGAGTTGCCTTTTGATATAGCTTATGCCAACATAGATCTTGGCATGTGCAATTGGTTGATTCTATTACTCAAGTTTATTTGCAAAAGATTCAATAAATATATTGTTGATTTTAGCTTATATACTGTAGTAATATCCATTTATTAGTGATTGATGTGTAACAGGATTAATATATATATATAGAGAGAGAGAGAGAGACAGCCATTTTGGTAACTGGTGTCCAAATGGAGGTCCTACTGTGAATCAGAAAAGAAAAATGCCCATTATACTCACATGAAATGTTAGCCAAAATAGTTGGCTTGGCAACACCAGTGATTAAATGACTCGTTTGATAATAAACTTATGAGTTAACATCAATTTGTCATATGAAAGATAATTGATCATCTATGTGCAAAAAGGGCCGCATAACATTAATTACTCTGAAAATTTACTCAAAAAAAAAAAAACTGTTGTTCCAACATCCAGGGTAATATATAAAAAACAGATATCAACATCTTCAAGCTAATTAATAGGTAAAACTAAGACTAATTATCATTTACTATTTAATTTTAATATTAGATACCACTATTGCTATTAAATAGGTAAGATATTTGCAAGCTGGCATACATTTAGTAAATTGGCTAAATTTGTTTTTCTTAATTGGCAACAAAACCATCGTAGCTTGCTCTTGTCTGCATTTAGCTCACAATATAAGAATATGGCATATGTTATTTTATATACTTAAAAACTTAAGTAAATTAACATAATTGATCAAGACTAATGTATATTTCTGTAGTAAAAATATAAAAGAACACAGGAAAAATGAAATACCTCTTATGAAAGTAAGTAAAAAGGTTAGGATCATTGGCTTGTATTATGAACCTATTATGTTTTTCTTTCTTTGGTGTGATGACTACCAAAATTAACCACAAGCTTTTCATACCCTAATTTTAGGCCAAAGGTGGTAGCCTAAAAAAAACTAATGAAGAGATCTCTTTCCCATAGGGAGAGAACGCATGTATATTTTAATTGGTTGAAGTAGTCAATCTCATCCTCTATTTGTAAGGAATATTAGATAAGAGTTCTAGTCATAAAAAAAGATCTTTCACTACTTCATTATTATCCCATCATAATCAAATAAGAACTCTTATCCTTTCATGATTAATTTAGATAACGATTCTTATTGCATTATAATTATTTCATATAGATAATTACTAAATGCCAATATGGATGCTAGCAACATATTTTACTCATACATAGTTGGCATTAAACTACATTCCCATATTTTTTATCTATTTATTTCCTTCATACCGGAAATGAAGCATGCGATTGGATACAAAGATAAAGGCGAGGAGTATAATATTAAATCACTACTATATTAACATAATATTATCACTCAATATCTCATCATGTACCCGAAACTATTTGGTCACACAAGATCAAGCATCTTTGATTCCTCAAATAATATAGAGATATGCTTAACCTCTTGCATAATGCATCTATGCTAAAACTAATTAAATTTCTTATCAGACTTAATTGTTAGGGCAATAAGCACAAATCATAAGTGTGATACCAATTGCCTTTTTTTAGTCCCTTATGTCAATCCATTTATCCTTGATTGCCTTCCTAAACATGCTCCACTAGACCACACGATTCATGGCCCTTGAAAAAATGCTAAAGTAACATCATTAAGTATCCACTTCATGACACAGTTATATGTTTCAAAGGATACAAACAAGGACTCTTAAGTCTATAAGGCTCACATAGTCACAAAGTAGGAATCCATTTAGTCACTTCTTAAATGGCCAATTTATAGCATATACAATATGATAAGTATGCTATGATGAAACTTTCTTTTAGGATATGTCACGCTACAACACCATATGAATCTTAATTTAGTTGCTCCTCAAGCACCAAACCAGAATAACCTAAGGCTTTTACTTTCATAGTGCCTTCTTTGAAAGCTTACATTCGACATTTATAAGCTAAATAGAGATGTAAATCGCCTCTATTTTGACTTATATAGTTTCATCTTATCTTTATTAAGGCAACATATATTTTAAATCCTACTTTCTAACTAAGCGTCAAGATGATCACTATTTACTGCTATAACTGCTAATGTAATAAAAATGTCCTATCTAACTCGCTTCTTCAACACCAGGATGATCGCTTGTATGAGTAGGCTAACTAAAGCTTAATGACATTCTACTTTGTAAAGATATAGTGCATTAAGTTAAGTATCAAAATATGAAAAGAAAAGTATATATATTATATAAAGTTTATGGTATCCATAAAATAGCAAATCCTGTGCAAACCCAAACTTTTATATATTTATAAAAAATAACTCTATAGAGAGGTTTGGTAAAAGGATTTGTAATCATTTCATGGCGATATATATTGACGGACCATCTGTCCCTATGCAACCATGTCTTGAATGAAGTGATATCTAGTGTCAATATGTCACAACCTTTTATTGTATTTGAAATTCCTTTCATAAGCTGTTGTAGTTGTCATCGCAATAAATCACAATATTATCATTTGCACATGCCATTATGCTCAAACTCTATAAGAATCTTCTCAATTATGTAGCCTCTTTAACTAATCTCATCCCTCATAGTATCCATCCATTTCTCAGAAGCAAGTAAATTAATAGCTTTCTCATAAAAAGCCAGCTTATTAGCATCAAATAGAGCACAAAAGAAGGATATCCCTTCAATCTCAAATTAATGATAGAGAAATGTTCCTCATTTGCTTCTACAAGGATGCGGATCCTAAGAGTCTTCTAGTGATATAGTTTCCACTGACTAAAATACTTCTACTAGCTATAAGAACACTTCTACTATCTCCATGAATCATTGGATAACGATATTGTTCCTCATTATGTTCTTGAGATAAAGATATATCTTTTTGAGGTTCTTATAACTCATATAGTCTAAATTCCTTCTTTGCTTCACCAATGCTTAGGAAATCCTCCTAAAAAATTCACATTGGGAGACTCTAGCTTAGTTATTCCTCAGGATATTCAACATATATGACATAGCTCTTAACGTAATTGGATATCTTATAAAGATACATTTACAGGCTCTAGGACCCAATTTGCATATTCATAAGAAGGATTGTGAACATATTCTACTAATAAGCCTTGCAAATTAGGGTTTTTGTCATTTCATAATTTATAAGGAGTAATAGGAACTGACTTAGAGGATTATGGTTTAGAATGTAGGCAAGTTAATATATATCTCTCCAAATGCTTATTGAAAGGTCAACATGCATCATCATTGATTTAACCATTTCTAAGGGTGTATAGTCTCTCTCTCTATAACATTGTTTTATTGCAGAATAGTAAAAATTGTTAATTGCATATGTATCTCTTTTTCCTCACACAATTTCTCAAATTGATCTGACAAATAGTCTTGGCCTCTATAAGTGTGAAGGTTTTTTATGCTCTTCTCTTTTTGATTCTCAACTTTAGTCAAGAAGAGTTTCAAATAATCCAAGGCTTCTAACCTGTGAGACAATAGTTACACTGAACTATATCACGAGTAATTGTCTACAAAAATAAGGAAATAAGAGGCATCATTGCATGCCCTCACACTCATAGGTCTGCATATGTTTAAATGGATTAATTCTAATGTCTGAGATGCCCTAACAATCCTTCCAAAATGTTTTATGTAGGTGTTTTCTGCTAAACATGGATCACACATAAGCAGATTGATTTTAGCAAGAGACCCTAACAGGCCTTCCCTAGCTAATCTAGCCTTCTCTTTGTCCTATGTGACCAAATCTAGCATGTAATTCCATACATTTATTATGCAAAAATTAAATTAGGTACGTATATCTTATATTTTATTCTAATTCAATTAAACCATAAAATTCTTTCCTATATATTAAAATCAAAAATTTTGCATTTAGCTAATTATCATCTCTTAATATGTAGGATAGAATAATATGTCTAACCAATCAAAAATAAAATATCCATAATCCACAACACTATTGTCAAATGAAGCAATAAAAAATAAAAGTACTATTTATTATATTTCTTCAAAAGCAATATTAGGATAATTATAAAATAACCATACACATGCATCAATGTTAATCTTTGTTTCTAATGCACATTGGTTAATTGAATGAAAATTTTCACACTCACCTCATAAAAAAGTGTAATATAGGTCCAAAATTACAAATTTATAATTGATGTGCCCAAAAATGCATAAATTTTTAATTATCATCAAATAAATATTTATATCATGAGAATAATCATATTATGAAAATTACTAAACCATGTGATAAGGTTATGCATGTTTTAATTTTATGAAACTCTAATAATGTTACCCATTGGGTAAAACAATCTTACGCTCGAGCCTTGCTAGCATCGCAACTATCCAACACTTGCGGCCAAAACGAGCTAATTATGTTGCGTGAATGCACAGTTCAACATCATGACGAAATCCAGTATTCTCGGAGGCTCAGCCCGCAGGGTGCTACCTCATACGCAGTACGAGGCACAGCCAAAAATTAGATTAGACAATTCAACTCTACAGACACCAACTAAAGTCTAGATCTTCTCATGGCTGGCAGTTCAAGGGAAAATATCAACTGCTAATAATCTAACAGCACGAGGATGATCAACAGAACAACCATGCGCTCTTCGCCATGGTTTCAGGGAATTACAAACACCTTCTCAACTTTAATCTGGTAAGATCGATTCATAATGCCAGAAGATGAGTGGCGTATGTGGACAAGCTGGAAGACGGCAACCATTTCACCCTCTTTGGTTCAGGGGTAACCAATAGGTGTCTATGGGTAGAAAGCAACGGGACAATCTTTCAACAATAATATCGCAATCACTTATCTTTTCAAGTGCAACATCATATCACTCAATTCCTAGAATGGATAACATGACTTTCGACGAGCATAGGCTATTGGATGCTTTCTTGTAATAGTGGTTTGGTACCACTGTGCTGCTCTTTCTGACCTTTCCTTCTCATCTGCATTCCAACCTGTTCAAAGTTATTTTGTTTTCTTTCTTTTATGCTTATTCCTTGTGCAAATTAATAACCGGCCCTTCAGTGCTCCAATTCTCTAAGATCCTTGTTGAACAGTTACATAATACTCAACACTCAGTTCACCATATTATTATTTTTTTGAATTTCTAATCCTTCCTACCCCCAATAACTATGTATATCGAAAAGATAGCTATGCATAGGAAGAAGATAACTATACATTCTTGATGCGGGGTAAAATCGTCACCGCATCGATGAGCATACATAGCAGAGAGGGCCAAGTTAACTCTGATGTGGCTAATCAAGCCACGTTCAAATTGACTGATGGAGCTATAGTCTAACAGACATTAAGAGTCACTTTCAGAGGACATCGATGCCAGAGTCGGTCTTAGTATCGACGTCAGAATTGGTCTCCGCACCATGTCAGCATCGGTCTCGATACCAATGCCAGAGTCGGTCTCTGCACTAATGCCAGAGTCGGTCTTAGTATCGATGCCATAGTCGATCTCAGCATCGACTCCAGATCAACACCACCTCCAGAGTTGACATCGACATCAGAGTCAAATTCGTCCTCCAGCGTTCGCACATGTCTGATGAGACCTGGCCTCACCACTCATTCCTTGCTAGGTGATGGCACCTTGGGACCTACAATTGTTCACAAGAGAAGAATGACAACGTTCCCTCACGGACATTCAAAAGAGATGATTTGGTATTAGCAATCTCCATACCTCAGCTTGAGCATCATCGCCACCTTATACCACATTGAATATTCTGGAGGATGAACTACCTTGATTATGAAAGCTTCGGAATGATCCTTCTTAAACAGAAATAGGAGCCAAATATGACCCTCGATCGTGATTAATGGAGTTTCAAACTTCTGATAAGACTGATCAGTTACCGATCCCATAATTGATGGAATTTCAATCGTATCGGCTCCCTAAAACGTGCCCGAAAAATTAGGTAACTATTTATCATCTTGACGGCACGTAAATGCCACATCCCAAGACCCCCAGGTATGCTATCATATTCTCATAACTCTAGTAAATGCCATTACTCTCTAGAGACCCTCTCAAAGAGAGCATCCTTCTGCAAGAGCCTTCTCCTCTTATCTGATTGCTGAAGGTTTTTACTGACTTGGGCATCGAGTCTTCCACATAGACCATCCCCTATGATTCCTGTGCGAGGACTATCGTGCAGCCATCAAAAGGGAGATCATGGTCCAGATCCTACCAACTTCATTCCCAAGCCAGAGAACGAAAATTAGTAGCATCAGATTGGCACTAGAGGAAGGGTCTTAAGTCCCATTAAAACTTGTAATCAAGGAGACAATGTTTCAAACAAGAAGGATGTCTTCCTCAATGACCAACCGCAGAGAGTAACCACAGATGCTCCAAATCAGGCTACATCTCAAAGGCCTTATCCAACAAACAACACGGTGCCTTCACAGCCATCACCGATCGAGGTTCCTCAACTGCCGGTTGCTTCGATCACTCAGGACCAGTTTGTTATGCTGGTCCAATAAGTCCAAGACCTGTCATAACTAGTGCAGAGGCTTTATGTGGTTCTTCTTCTAGCTGCACCCATTCAACAGCTTCTTGATGGAACAACCGCCCCAGTCCCAAAAGAGGAAGCTAGCCCTAAACTGAAAAGCTAGCTCCAAACTGGGAAGATTCCTACCAAGTTGCGGAGGTTAACAGATCCGGCACATACAAGCTTCAGATCTAGATGGAAGAGCTATCCCTTGGATGTGGAACTTGGACAATCTCCGAGTATATTATCGGTAAAGTATTCTTGAACTGAACTACTTTATTTACTGTAATGAATTTCTCCATAGTAAAACACTTTTCTTCAAGTGACTCCAAATAACCTTTTTTTTAAGATGTTGAGAGGCAAATCTCATCCAATTATTGACCCTGTGGGTCCCCTCTTCGAATCTTGGCAGGGTCGAGCAACATTCTCCGTACCTTGAGAGGGCCAAGTAAAAGATCCTTCGGGCCTCGGCATAGCCAACAGCTTTCTCCGAACCTTGGCAAGGTCGGGCAACATTCTCCATACTTGGTAGGGTTCAAGTTAAAGATCATCCAGACCTTGGCACAGCCAATCAAAGCTTTCTTCAAACCTCGGCAGGGCCGAGCAACACTCTCTATACCTTGGCAGGGCCAAGTAAAAGATCCTCCAGGCCTCGGCACAATCGACCAAAGCTTTCTTCGAACCTCAGCATGGTCGGGCCTTCTTCGTACCTTGGTAGGGCCAAGTAAAAGATCCTTCGAGCCTCGGCACAGTCGATCGGAGCTTTCTCTGAACCTCGATGGGACCAAGCTATTGAAAAACCTCAGTGAGACCAAGCAACCTTAATTGTTGTTGTTAGTAGAGAACGAAACCATCTAGGACTCTACTTTCTATAACCGAACCTATGCTTCGAACTAGAGAGTGGAGGGCATGTGATGTGGGATAAAATTATCACTGCATCAATGGGCGTACACAGCAGAGAGGGCCAAGTTAACTCTGATGTGGCTAATCAAGCCACATTCAAATTGACTGACGGAGCTATAGTATAACAGACAGCAAGAGTCACTTGCCGAGGGCACCAACGCCAGCATCAGTCTTAATACCGACGCCAGAGTCGATCTTAGTACCGACGCCAGAGTTGGTCTTAGTACTCATGCCAGAGTCGATCTTTGCACCGACACTAGAGCCAATCTTAGTACTGATGCTAGAGCTAGTCTTAGCACCAACGTCAGAGCCAATCTTAGCACCGATGCCAGAGTTGGTCTCTGCACCGACTCTAAAGTCGATCTCAACACCGCCTCCAGAGTTAGACTAAACCTTCAGAGCCGGCACCGACATCAGAGTCGGATTCGGCCTCCAGCGTTGGCACACGTCTGATGAGACCTCCTGGCCTCACCGCTCATTCCTTGCTAGGTGATGGCACCTTGGGACCAACAATTGATAATGAAAGAAGGACACCATTCCCTTACGGACATTCAAGAGAGATAATTTGGCATCAACAATCTCCATACCTCAACTTGAGTATCATTGCTACCTCATACTACGCCGAATATTCTGGAGGATGAACTGCCCTGATTATGGAAGTTTCGGAATAATCCTCCTAAAACAAAAATAGAAGCCAAATATGACCCTTCGATCGTAATTATTGGAGTTTCAAACTCCTGATAAGGCTGATCAGTTATTAATCCCATAATTGACGGGATTTCAATCGTATCGGCTCCCTAAAATATGCCTAAAAAGTCAGGTAAGACTTACCATCTTAACGGCACGTAAATGCCATGTCTCAGGACCCCCTAGGTATGCTCTCATATTCTTATAACTCTAGCAAAGGCCAATACTCTCTAGAGACACTCTCAGAGAGAACGTCCTTCTACGAGAGCCTTCTCCTATCTGATTGCTGAAGGATTTTATTCACTTGGGCATGGGAGGATCTTCCATAGGGATCATCTCCTGTGATTCTTGTGTGAGGACTATCTTGTAGGTCCATCAGAAGGGAGATCACCGCCAGATCCTGACCAACTTCGTCTCCAAGCCGAAGAATAAAAATCAGCAGTATCAATTCTTTATCTAAATTATGTGCAGAAAAAAGATAGTTATGTATAATATAAAGATAACTATGTACAAAGATGCATTATAGGATTGACTGAATCTTACAATTTCATCCAACAAGAAGTTTTTGTTAAGATACTATCAATAGAAGCATAACTTTAAAGCTTCCCCTTAACCCTTTTGTTCTTGTAATTGTTGAGGCATTTAAAGTTTCTTTTTGATTTGTATGTTTAATTAAAAAATAATACATAAAATCATGAAAATATAACCATAAGATATTAAGATTTAATGTGAAAAGCCTTTAGACATAAAGGAAAAAAACAACAAAAAGGAGGCTCTAGCCCATCAAATCCAACTCCATCTATTTAGACTTATAGGCCCATTGCTCTTTATCTTTCATAAATTAAGTCTTGGAAAAGTTTTTGTATACCACTTCGATGCAGGATGGTCTATACCGGACATGATGATTCACTCGTGCATGGACCCAAGCATTTGCGGTGCGAGACCCATGAGCGGGTCTTCTGACGTGGGGCTACGCATGAGCAATCATTGCGTCCGATGCAGATCATCCTGCATAGAAGGCGGTGTACAAAGATTTTTTCCAAGTCTATTAATTAACTCGGCCAATTTTTAAAAAAGTTGCCACAACAATGGCCTAAAACGGGGTGAAATGGGTCAATAATTATTGACCCATCTAAGACTAGAAACCATCCACCCACCAGGAGACAAGTTATCATAGTTCATAGTCAATTCTTTTCATAAAAAAATATTTTTCTTTGATACAAATAAAAACTTTTATTTTATTTTTATTAAGATATTTTGAGCATATATATTGTCATATTTTATAATCATCTCTTAGATTTAAAAGAAAAATCCTTTGATACAAAATCAATATTCTTTTGGATATTTTGAAAACTTTAATATTTAAAATAATTACAAAATATTAACAAGCTCTTCAATTCTTTCCATAACAAATATTTCTTTTGATATAAAATCAAAAAATAAGTACATTTATTCAATAATTTTTATATATTTTCTACATTACATAAGAATATTTTTTAAAAATAAAGGATGATTTATTATTATTTCCTATTTGCTGCAATTAAAGAGAATTATAGAATGTAGATACACATAATTTAAAGGAAAAAAAGAAAATAAAAAATCCATCACTAATTTATATTTTTAATATTGTATTGTAATATCTATTATTTTAAATAATTTAATATTTCAAATGTTTTTTATTTTAATGTAGCCCAACTACTTGACTTGACTATTAGCCCACCAATCAGGTAACCCAAACTCTCATTTTGATCTTGTTTTTGATCTTTAAGTGAAGAAAATAATTTTATAATTAGCTATATGGTAGCTTCCCTATTAACAATGACTACTGACTAATAGTAAACCTACGTCGATACGAGTCCTGGGGCGTAGGACTATATTTCCATCATGATTTAAGAATACTATTAATGATCACTGATCAAATCAGCCTGAAAATTCAAAGATAGCTTGCTCACAGACTTTGTGATATTCTGGATATTTGGGAGAATAAGTGGTTGAGATCCTATTCCTTTAGGAGGTCTCAATATGAAAATAAATGATGTCTAGTACTTCTAGTACCAAAGTTATCAATTTCATTTCGGATTATGTTTCGTTTTAGCTTATGAAACGAAATATTTTAATATTGGACCGTTTCGATGCTTAATATATATATATATATTAAAAATTTTGTTTATAATTCATATTTTTTATAAATAATAATAGCAACATAAAAATAAAGAATTTGAGTTTTTCATAGATGCGGCCGTGCAACTGAAAGAAAAGGGAGTAAAGTAACAAAGGTTTATTTTTTTGACATTATTTATATATTTTTTAAAATGGTCATGAAAGGTTTAACAATTCATAAATTGGTTTCCGAAACATCTTTTGTTGAAACGGTCGAAACATGCCGAAACGGCCGAAACACATCGAAATGCACCGAAATGACTAAAAATCTTTCGAAGAAAAACATAAGACTCATCTTTTCATATAAGCCGAAAGAAAACGTTCAAACAAAACAAAATTGACAACTTTGTCTAGTACTTCAAGGATAGAATCAATAATCGATTGGCTTCGTGGAAATGAAAGACACTAGACTCTGTAGGGCGATGTAATTTTGTAAAATTCATTTTCTGTTCTCTTCCTATCCAAGTGTTAGCTAATGCTACAACTCCAATAAGTTTTACTTATTGGCTGAATCGGATGATTAGGAGCTTCACCGGGGACATGATTCCGAGAGTAGATCGTTGCAGACTATTGCGTGGGATGAGTTTTGTTGTCCTCAAAGCTGTGAAGGACTTAGAATTCCTAATATTAAGCTTTGGAGACATGCTATGTTGAGTAAACAGGTAAGCTAATCCCCAATCCATCTTATTTGATGTCCAGTATTATTCTAAATATTCCTTCATTGAATGATGGTTCAACTACACTCCATGCCACCTAGGTAAGCGTCTATCTAGTACATGGAAAGCTACTGCCAAGCCTCTTTGTACTTAGCCAACAAATTGCGATGGTCAGTAGAGAATGATACTTCAATTATTATTTCTTCTAGCTTTGATTTGATTCTTCTACCTTAAATCTTATGGCCATCCCTTATAATGTTCACAGGTGTGAGGAATACTGTAGAGTATCTATTCTTATACAACCAAATAGATCTTGGAATACTTCTGTTGTTCACATTATTTTTCCTCCCAAGATAGCTACAAAGATAGTGAATACCATAGTTGGGGGTCATAATTAGAAGGATATTCTATCTTGGGATGATAATTTTCTTTCAAAGATGTCTATCAAGAAGGTATATATGGCCTACTTCTCTAATGTTTTTGCTAATGTTTTTTTTCGTAGATTTGGAAGAAGAAAGTGCAAACCCAAGCAGCTTACTTTCTATGGAAGCTGCTGAAAAATAGGCTTCCTACTTGTCTGTAATGAAATGTGGGATTATGTCACAGATTCTGATAATTTACATTTTCACTCCTTATCCCAGGAATTGTTGAAAGGAAAGAAATAGAGATTCATTTTTGAAGATATTCCTCTTAAACTAAGACTTATAATTTAGGAAGTGATTGAGCTAATTCACGAGTTTTTATCTTGTAATCAAAAATCTTATTCTCTGGTCCATTGGGATTGTTTATCACGTTAATCCATGATCTAATTATTCTTTCCTTAAGTTTGTTAGCAACCTAGCTACTCAAGCCTTTGAAATTAACTTTGATGGCTCAATTTATAGGAATAAGGTGGAGCAATCTTTTTGGTAGCTGCTTCTGCTTCCAATATTCCTCTGATTTCAGTCCCAATTGCTAAACGTAATGCTGTTTAGTGGGAACAACATGTGCTATTTATTGATATATTTTCGCATTCCGGCCACTTATATCTTAGAAGGTGACTCAGCCACTATTATATCTTGGCTTAATGGGGGGGAAAAAAGAAATTTTCACCCTATCTTTACAACCTTGGGTCTCTTATTATTTCTTCTACATCAAACTTCCAATGTCATGCACCATGTGCTCGGGAAGGAAACCAGGTTGCAGATTTCTTAGCTGGTATTGCAGTAACTCATCGGGCACTCCTAGAATGTGGTTTTCTTCTATTCACCCCCTCCAACAAAAAAGAAAAAAAGGGCTAATTGAGCATGCTAATATATCAACCAGAAATTGGTGCAATATACAAATGGAAACAGCTTTTTATGATGGTGAGAAAGAGCTGCTGTTAGATCTCCACCCCAAGCAGCCGTCCAAATGCGGCCTTGCCTCCAGCTTTGTCTAATTGGATGATCAAATGGTCTGATAACCACAGAACCTCATCCATCCGAACCCAGACAAAACCCTTTGTTGAACTAAGCTTCGGTGAGGCTGAGCGGTACCTCCAAACGTGTGTTGTCTTGTCGCGCATTTTGCCGTCAACTGGGTGGGAACCAACGACATCAAGAGGGGAATTTATATTTGCACCGCCTAAATTACTAGTACACTCGTCCACATAAAAAAAAAAAAAGAAATAAACTATTCTTCTTTTTCTCTCCGCACCCTTTGCCCTCCTCTCCAAAATATCTCCTCTTTGATATCACCCTCTTCATTTCTTCGGCACTAACCCCCTCTTTTCCATCTTCTTTTCCTTTTTCATAATCCTTCCTACATTCCCGAGCACCTACTCTCTCTCTCGACGCCCTTCTTCGGCTTTCCGGCACTGGTCCTCTTCGGCTCCAGCACCTCCTCTCTTTCGGTACTGTTCAATCAAACAGGACGGAATAGAGAACCTTTGTTCGGTCCTATTTGACCGAACGAAGGGCCTCCGTTCGGCCATAATATGACAGAACGGAGGGCTTTTGTTCAGTCATGTTTGGCCGAACGGAGGCCCTTCGTTCGATCAAACATGACCAAACGAAGGCCCTCCGTTCGATCAAACAGGACCGGTGCCAAAAAGAGAGGGGCGCTGGAGCCGGAAAGGTCCGATGCCGAGGAGCTGGAAAGCGCCAGGAGAGAGCAGGTGCCGAAAAGTGAAAGAAGGGTGCTAGGGAAGGAGAAGGAGATGGAAGAAGAAAGTGTCGGAAAGGGGGAAGGAGATGGTGCCGAAGAGGAGATGGGCCCGAAGGAAGGGGGCGGTATGCGAGAGGAGATGGACCTGGGGGGCATTGTTGGGGAGGAAGGAGATGGGATGGTTCCAGAAGGGGGAGGAGATGGGAGTAGGGGGTGTGAAGAGAGAAGGGAAGGGTAGTTTAGAATATTTTTTTTTTTTTTAATAAGGGGGAGGGGGGGGGGGAGAGCAATTTGAGCCGTGCAAATAGAAATTCCCCATCAAGAGGCACGTTAAGAGCCAACGCCTGCAGATGGGAGTAGAGCACAAAAGAGAACGAGAGACGGAAAAGGGTGGAGTTGGCAACGAGGACATAGAGAACTCCGCCAATTCTCATCAGCATTCACACCCTTCTTCTATGCTCTCTCCGCCCCACGACGCTGATTCCACCACCTCTTCCTTTCTTTTCCATCTTCTCACATCCTATATCTTCTACAAGAATTCTCTGCATTCCACCCATCAAGCTCTTCTTTCTTTCTTTCTTTCTTCGTCTCTCTCTTTTTTTCTTTCTTTCTTATGGCTCCACAGATAGCAGGCCAGCAGTCGATGAACGCAACGGCAAAAGACGAGGGTGGACGATACCGGGTGACGGTGATCGGGAGCGGCAACTGGGGCAGCGTCGCGGCCAAGCTCATTGGCTCCAACACCATCAAACAATCCATCTTTAATGGTGACATGCATCAACGGCATCCATTTTCTTTAATTTCCTTCTCCAAATTTTAAAGAAGAAAATTTTTCATGCAAACCTCTTTCCAAAGCAAAGCATGCACCGCCTAGTTTTGCATTGTTTTCGTGTCATTGGCTCCTTCTCATTAGACGTGCATTGCATTCACTGCATTGAATCATGACCGTTCCAAGATGCTTAGAGATGATTTTTATCGCACCCCGAATTTGACCTGGAAATTTATATCCTGAGCCAATATTGAAAGACTTCTAATAATTGAGATCACCTGGAGATGATTTAACTGCTATTCGATGTCTCCTTAACTGGCTTAGTATATATTTTCTTAGAAGAAGACAATGAAGAAAAAAGGGTGAGAAGATATTTCCAAATAGCAGTTAAATCTTATTGCATACTACTTTGATTAATTGATTTAGGAATGGTAGCGTACGTCCTGGGCTTTACTTTCTTTTAAGTCTCTCCTAAAAAAAGGTTTCTACATTACTATCTCTTCTATTTATTGGTCAAGATATTTGATTTTCTTATCTAGAGCAAAGCAAAGCATGCCAACAAGTTGGATTATTATGGAGTAACCTAAACACCGGTTGTAGAGAGAGTTGAACTAGCTAGGCAAAGATGGGGCAGCTTCCGTGCATGGTGACATAAAAAAATGGTGGCCATAATTTGAATTTTGGAGATTAAATACGTGACTAATTAATAGTTGTTCGCACAGAGGAATTTAGAAGCTGAGTTGAGTCCAATGGAGACATGATTGTTTCCACAAGCATGCATTTATTCCAAGTAGTTTGCCTAATTCCTAGATTTCAGGGATCCAAGATGAGTCACACAATTGTAAGGTAGGAAAATGGTTGTTGACTGGCTTGTCTATCTTGGCCACAGCTAGCAAGCACAGGTGAAGTTTGACAGATAATGGATAGAATTGATGCAGTGTAAACATATATAGGATGTGAGAAAGCTTCGCATGCATGGGGCGTGTAAACAAACAAAGGCTCTGCGAAGTCATGAAACCTGGGGTGTGCTGCTAGGCTGATATCAATTACTTCTTTTTTTTTATTTATTTATTTTTTAAGAGTTAACGGGACAAGGCAAGCCTTGACCTGTTGTTTGTATTGTATAAGATCCATTCAAGGTTGGTGGTACGGAACCAAACTAGTTTGAAAATTACATGTGGTTTGGTAGTTCTCCCTCTGAACCATATACCAAACTATATATCCGGTTCGAATCAGTTCAAGTATGAAAATAAATGCCATCCTCTTTTCTTTCTTCTTTTCTTTTCATTTACTAAAAGTTTTCATAAAAATAAGAAAGGTATCCCCTATTAAATTCAATAAAAAAATAATAAAATTAATTCTTTAAAATAAAAAGTTAACTCTCTCTCAAGAACATATTCATAGAATTTTTAAAAATCTTATCTTAAAAAATGTCGAATTAGAATACTTATACGCTAAATAAAAATTTTAAAAAATTAATTTAACTCAAAAAAAGAGAAAATTAAAAATTAAAAAAAATTATCTTAAATCTGTAAGACTTTAGTTAACATTTAGTGAAACTTATAAGCTTATAAAACATAGTAACAATGAATCTCACACTAATTTATACTAATTTGATTCATAACTTATTAAAATAATAAAATTAAATTTATCATAAAATTTTAAGGTTAAAACATTTTTTTAAGGTCAAAATTATAATATATTAATAAATTGGAGGTTGAGGTTTTTTACTTAATAGAGAAAGAGAGGAGGATACAACACCCCGACTTTCAGTTTAGAGTTAACCTAAAATTTGTTTTTATTAATGGAGGATGTTTTCCTTAAATATGTTTTACATTTTAATAACACTAGCCTAAATTTTCTAATGATTGTGTCCATTAATACTTGTAAAAATGAGAAAATTATCACAGTACTCAAATACAAAACATAGCCATTGTCCACCTTCTCTCATGTTAATCACCATGGTGATCAGCCTAAGCGAAACAAGCAGACATCCACATTAAGACACTAAGGACAAACTAGTTACTCATTTGATAAGGTAATGACCTAATCAACCTCATCCTGCTCTGAATCATCTCCCCTTTTAATGAGGCAAATGAATTATCAAATATCATTGTTCCCAAAAACGTGTTCAACCATGCAACATCAGATGTTTGCATGTGAAACTTGTTCTAACTGGAGTTTAGATACGTAGTAAGATCACTCTTGTAAAGTTCTACTCATTGTATAAAGTTGTTCTCAAACTGCCATTCGAGCTAAAGAAATAGGCTGACACAAATGACTTATAATACTATTTTTAAAATATTAATTTTAGAGAGAATTGCATTAGGATACAATAACTCAGTCCAATTTACAATGTTGCATTTATACATTAGGCAGTATCAACTTTTTTTTTATTTTGAGCAAGCACTAGATAATATAAACTAAAGCATCATCATATATATGAATATGAAATATCCATGAATTAATTCAATCAATGTTCAAAATTATATGCAAATGGCTTTTAGCATATAGCCTACTACAGTATAAACTGAACCATCATCATATCATGTGGGGTTTTACAGATGAAGTACGGATGTGGGTTTATGAAGAAACATTGCATACAGGCGAGAAACTCTCTAAAGTCATCAATCAAACCAATGTGAGGGGCCCTGCACACACTTAATACTCTCTTCCCCTCTCTTTTGATGTATATGATGCAAATTATTTCTCTTCCTGTCCATAATGTGATTGTGCTATGTGATGCAACAGGAGAATGTCAAATATCTACCAGGCATAAAGCTTGGGAGCAATGTTGTGGCAGATCCTGACCTTGAGAATGCAGGTAACTCAATTTATTTGCTATTACAAAATGAAATATAAGACACAGTTTCATTAATTGTTTCACAAGCTGAAGCCATGTATAGCTTTGAGAGCTCTTGCCAGGTAACTAAAGAGCCCAAAACTTGGTGAAGCTCCATTCAAAGAGCTAGTCAGGAAACAAGTAATTGCACTGCATCTTCCAACTGGTTTACAAATATTGCATCACTGTTATTTCATAACATGATCTTAAATGCTCAATGGAGAATCCAAAACATCTACGAAAAAATTTAAAAACCGGAGAATTACAGTAAACAAAGTGAAAAAGCAGAAAAAAGAGTGCCACATAAAATGTAACTGTTGTCATTTAGTGATAAAGAATGATAATATAGTTAAATGGATCTGAAGCATGTTATCATATATCAACAAAGGTGAGCAAAAGTTAAAGAAATCAATATATAAACATATGCATTTGGGAGCTTCTTAATCTAAGAAGCTATGCATAAATATGAAGCAAGCTACCATCTCTTCAACGAAGCCTTTTTAAAATGAAGGAAAAGAATTGAAATAATTCCTAGAAGGTTTACCATGCACAATTCAGTTCTAGTTCTAACAAATGATATGGCCCTCTGTCTTCAGTGAAAGAATCAAACATGCTGGTCTTTGTAACACCCCATCAATTTGTGGAGGGCATTTGCAAGAGGCTTGTAGGGAAAATAAGACCTGGCACCGAGGCCATCACGCTTATCAAGGGAATGGAGGTCAAAATGGAAGGACCCTGCATGATTTCAAAGCTCATCACTGATATGCTTGGAATAAACTGCTGTGTTCTCATGGGTGCTAATATTGCCAATGAGGCAAGCATTCATCTAATATAGGTTCCACCACTCTGTAAATATCTCTGTCAGAGAAAGATTGAATGGAGATTTATATGCAGATTGCTGTGGAGAAGTTCAGTGAAGCAACAATTGGCTATAGACAAGATATGGAGGTTGCGCAAAGATGGGCGAGATTGTTCAGCACCCCCTATTTCCTGGTGTCTACTGTAAGTTTTTCATTTGTTGCTTCTCTCTATGCGTAAGAAGATTATTATCTCAGCTGATCTCTACACATGTATAAGTAAGATAATTAAATCTTATATCTCTAACTGAAATTATTTCACTGTACACATCTTGTAATTCGATTGTAAAGGACATAATGTCTAACATTACAGCTAGGAAGAACAGAAATTTTTGAACAAAATATCATAAGAATGGTAGCTACAAAATCACTTTTTGGATGATTGATGAAAGAATAAGAAAAAACATAATGTTTATCTTTATTAAAAATCAAAACACTCCGAAGTGCATGAAACTAAGAAGATTTTTCTCCTTGAAAAAATTGGTAGAGATGAGAATTGACAGCTAATAAATAGGTGGGCGAATAGTGGAAAGTAGTCTGGCAACAAAATGAGGATAAGGTTTTTATTAATGCTAGGGCCATCACATTGTGAAACGAATTATGCACTTGCAAAACTAATTAGATGAGCTCTTGTATTACCATACCATATTCTGACAGTATAGGAGGGAGCAGATAAAAATTAGATTTTAACAATCTACAGTGAATACAGAACAAAATTATACTTTAGATGATAGTATGTTCTGCATTGTATAGCTCTAGTCGTTTCAATTTGTGTTCATAAATATGGCAGGTACAGGATGTGGAGGGTGTAGAACTATGTGGGACATTAAAGAATGTGGTCGCCATAGCAGCAGGTTTCAAATTAGCTATTTCTATTTTGCAGTAGTTGGTTTTGCTACCTTCAGAAATTCAGGTACTAAAATATACATATAAATGGATTGAATACAGGTCTAGTTGATGGCTTGGAAATGGGAAACAATACCAAGGTTTGTTTGAACTAATGAATGTCATCATGTGAGTTTTAAGACATGAACCCATTCCAACTGAACTGTTTCTTGAACTTCTATTGGAAAAATTAGGCAGCGATAATGAGGATTGGTTTGAGGGAGATGCGTGCCTTCTCCAAGCTGTTGTTCTCTTCTGTTAGAGACAACACCTTCTTTGAGAGTTGTGGCGTGGCTGATCTGATAACAACATGCCGTATGATATCCAATTCATTTCTCCATTTCCCATCCATATACCAGAGTCACAAACAATCAAATTGTACTGATTATTTCATTCTGGTTTTGTTATGGCAGTTGGCGGAAGAAACAGAAAAGTTGCTGAGGCTTTTGCTAGAGGTGGTGGCAAAAGGTTATACTCTATATTACATCAGACATGTTTTTGGAGCATACCTAGGTTTGTGAGATTTGAAATTGAAGGCCTCAGTCTTCTGAATTGCATTCATTGCTCATCTCAATGACAGATCTTTTGACGAACTAGAGGCAGAATTGTTGCAAGGCCAAAAACTACAGGTAAACAATAAATAGGTGATAGGCTATCTGCTATAATTACCAATAAGACCACAGGCATAAATATTATGAAGTAATTGGGTGACTAATGTTAATAAGCTTACCATAAAATGCTGCTGCCAAGCCTGAATAATTCTACGGAACAAATCATAGTGACATTACGTAAAAGAAAAGAGACACAAATGAAATAGATGTTGCTGTTTGAAAAACAAATTCTTATGACAGTGGCTGAGTGCATGCATGTTTACATGGATGGAGCCGGTCCATCAGCTTCAAAAGTAAAAAGTTCAAAGCAATTCTACTAACCAGGATATCTTATCACAATCCAGGGCCTAAGAATATATTATGCTTTCAAATGCAACTTTTAGGTTTTCTGCAAAAGAAGAAACATCGTCTAACTAAAAGAAATTCTTACCTGACAAGGAAAGAAGAAAATTTTCATCTTCTTAGCCCAACAGTATCAATTTATCAACTAGTTGATCCGTTTCTCCAGTGTAGAACAATGGAAATTCAGATATGATCTACTTAATATACACCATCCACATAATGTGAAATGCAACCAATAATGATGAGATATAACCACTTAGAAGCCATTTTATAGGCAACTCTTACCAACCCTTAAAAAAGTGATTCTTCAAATTCAAAAGTACGGCCCAGACAACTAAGTGAAACTCATGAGAGCAGACTGACTACTGCCGTAACCTTGGAAGTACAAAAATAGTATATGGGAAGAATTTTCATATGATAAATTTTGCTTTCACCATCTATTTCAACTTCTATGGAAAATAATAGCAGAGAAAAGAAAGACCTGCAAAGAGAATATACACATGCATGGATGTGCTCATGCACATGTGCCTATCTACGTATTTGTATCACCTTTGAACTTATTTAGATGGCAGTACCAAGCTCCATATTTTTGATTGCCAACTTCAGATACAATTCTTTATTCCAAATCCAGCAGTTGACCATGCAGTTAGTTTGAGTATCAACTTCATAATTCTGATAAACATTAGAGATGATCAGAAATATTGTAGAATTATTCTAGTAGTGCTAAATAAATCAGCAAGCCATGGACCTCTGACTGCCACCAACCAGCATGATACTTTCTGATACCAACTTCGCAATAGAAAGCAGCATAATGAGATAGGATTGGTAAGAATGGGGGATCCTTCTAATCGAAGAATTTATTATTGAGCATTCTATAATGTGCATTGAAGGGTGTATCCACGGCTAAAGAAGTTTATGAAGTTCTGAGCCACCGAGGATGGCAAGAGTTGTTTCCACTTTTCACAACAGTGCACGAGATCTGCATCGGCCAGCTCCCTCCTTCCGCAATAGTGGAATACAGTGAACATACACCAAATTTCTCGCTTGTGGAAGGTTCTGCTCAATACTACTGAATCCTAGGATCAAACATGGATTTGATTCTACATAACCATGACACCTTCATCAAGCATGTAACTTATATTTATGCAGGATTTTCATGGACTCGCAATTATTTCAAATTGTAGAATCAAAATAAACAAAAATTTCTTCCGGATTGGACAATCAATATCATCATCTTTGCCATTCCTAAAGTCTTTCTATTTGTGTGCATGAATTCATGTATGTACAGTCCGTCATTATCTTGATTAGCACTATAAGTGGGAGTGTGTATGGACTCCATTAGGTCAGTTTAAAGATACATTTGAAACCAAACTAATTTGAATTAATTTCTTAAAACTGAAACCGAAATCAAACCTTTTGTTCTAGTAAACCAAACGAAACTAAATCAAAAATTCAGTTTGATTCCAATTAGGTTTATTGATTTATCTACACCTATCTTAAATGATCATGGAATCATGGGATTTTTTCTATCGTGAACTTTGTATTATCAAATGACAGCCCAATTATTCACAATACCAAAAAAAAAAAAAGCTCTCATAAAGTCCATTTATTCACATACTCTACTAGCATCTCAATTTTAATTCTCACATAAATAAAATTTCATATACATAGCTTGGTTTGATTTATATTAGTCTTTCAGAAACCAAAACCAATCCAACTTTTTCAATTTCATAATTTTTTAAATCACAAACCAAACCAAGATTAAAAAATTGATTGATATTAAACTGAAACATGATGATTTAGATCATTTTTACGGTTTAATCAATTTTCTTGCACACCCCTATCTAAAAAGATAATTAATCATACTGCGCAACTAAAACTTTATCATCTCACTGAAACTTTATCATGAGTTCCTTCCATGCTGGAGGGGTTCTGATGAAAAATGTGCCATGTAAAGTGTCAAAAGCAATGGAAAAAGCAGCCAGTTAGCCTATGAGGAAATTGTAAACCATATGACAAATCACTGGCTTCTCTTCTCAAGAAAAGATATGGCACTGTTTCATATCACCCTAAAAGACCCTCGAAAGAATGCAGAACAACTTGATGGTCAGCAGGTTCAGGTCTCCTCATTTACTTCTACAGCACCCTAATGCTCTTACTTCTTACCCCGAGTTTTCACAGAAACTGATTGTCTGCTGAGGAAACAGGAGAAGCTAAAATGAAGACAAATCTTGAAAGAATCACCATAAAATTAAGAAACATTCGATTATGATACACAAGAAAACAGGAGTATAGGACAAATGACATTTCCATTTTCAAGCACTACTAACAGATTTTTACATGTATGATCCATCACATCCATATACACACGTTACCATTCTTATCAGCAGAGGCTAGAGGTTTCCCCATCCCACTCCATGAGCATGAAAGAACAGGTGACGAGTGCCCGTCCAGAACTTTTTGCCCATCAGCTTTTATTCTGGACCATACATAGATGGACCCATCTGCAGACCCTGCTGCAACGGAGTTCTCATCAGCACTGATGCATGACCGGCTCCAGTTAGATGCCACCCTATTCCCACTGGCTCTGAATGTCCCACAAACTTCCAATGTTCTGACATCGAACAGATTATGCAAGTTGTCCCTTCCACTTGTTAGCACCATGTTACCACTTCGAGAAACACAGATAGATGTAACTGCCTGTGAATGAGCAGCTACCTCACTAATCAGCTTCCCTGTTCGGCTATCCCACAGTCTAAGATTACCATCTACATGACCCGAGCAGATGGTCAGTCCATCCGTGTTGTAGGAAAGGGCATTGCAGTTGCTCATTGAGATGATAGTATTGATGCAGAAACCTTTCTGGAGGTCCCAAATTTTAATTGTATGATCATAAGCAGCGCTCACCACATTGCGGCTGGAAACTTTGCTTGCATCCACGGTGCATACTTTATCAGTGTGACCTGTAAAGGTGTGGCGTACACGACCTGAACTTATTTCCCATGCATACAAGTTATTCGTGCTACTGGCAGCAATTACAGACCTGTTATCATGAGTAACAGAAAGATCAAGTACAGACCCAAGGCAACCATGAAGAGCTGAAATGAGGTTCCCAGTTTTTGTGTCCCATATTTTGACTGTTCGGTCCTGCCCCCCGCTGATCAGCTTATCTGAGTTGTTCTCAAACAATATAGACCCACATCCACCCTCATGAGCACGGATGGTATGCTTGCATACAGAAGGAATAGCAGATTCCAAAAATTCCACATATCCTGCTTCACTTTGGCGAATTACTCCATCAACTTGTTGTTTTGCAAGTTGTTCTAGGCTCGTCACCTTTAACCGTTGCATCATGTCCTCATACATGGCATTAACCTGTTGAAATGAAAGAGATCAGGTATGAAACTGAGGTGTTCCTTTTTAAGGGCAAAAAGTATTGTTCCGCTATCAACAGGCCTAGTGGATGCCAGCAAACCTGATACGCATATAAGGTGACAGACAAGCAAATTACAACTCAACCACATGAACACCGCGGAAGAGATGACTGAAAGATTAGCCATGCTAACTGTTGTAATGTACTAATACAGGGAAAAATTAAGCACACAAGGCATTACAATAATCAAACAAGTCCTTGTTTCTTTCAGTGGAGGTACAAATCATGACTCATTAATTTCAAAGTGTTTTCTACACCATACTGGGGCCAAGTTAGTCCATACTTGATCATCACACAGGAAATAACTAGTAAGATGATGTCTTGGGAAGTTCTTACTAAAGCTTGCAATAGGTTGCACGCTATAGTTGAATTTGAATCATCTTTGTTCCCAGATCCTGCTCTTCTTCTAGAACATAAACCAAATTATCCAAAAAAAAGTGGAGATACACAAAGACGGGAAACACTGTTGGTACCTCATATTCCTCCTATACCCAACCTAGATGATCCTTTTGTCAAAAAAGATTTAGGAGACTCAGGCCCAAAAATATGGCTTATCTATCACAGCGATGTGCAAGATAACCATAATATAATAAAAACTAATAAATAATTACCAAAACATGGATCAAAAAGAAATGACATGTAACATGAATCATGATTAGAAGAAGACATTATACCTCATTAAGCTTTTCTGCATCCTTCATCTTCTCCAACATCCAACGATCAATCAATTTCTTGTTTTCAGTCTGTGAATCTTTTAATTTCAGTATCACCTCCTCCAGTTGTGCTTTAACTGACTGATTTTCGTTTTTAATAGATCCAAAGCTTTTGTCTTTTCTTCTAGCTCCTCTTTAAGCTGTGAGTTTTCATCCCTGAATTATTTGGCTACATGAGGTCAAAATCACTTGTGCTATTCTCAAAGATCAGACATGTTCTACAAAAATGGATAAGAATTATTCATAACAACAGAACCTTGCTTGTGCAATTTCATTTTGCAGTCTAGTTATTAATTCTTCCTTCTCTTGAACAAGAGCTTTTGAGCCCCTGCACTCTGCGACTTCAACCACAAGCTGTTCAGACAACCGTGCTTGAGCTTTGTAACATTGTTGCAGTTCTACTTCAAGGTTTTCAGCTTTTTCCTTCCACTCTAAGCCCTACAGAAGTAACAAGGGGATCAAATAAGAAAAATAAAAATAGAGATGCAGAATGATGAAGCATAATGTGATTCAAGTTACCAGCCACATCAAAAAAAAAAAAAGAGAGATTAAATGAAACATGCAACCAAAACATTTTGCTAATTGATTCACAGTTTCAGTTCTGCCAATCTATGAAATAAAACTTTGCCAAAGATACATGTACTGAGCACAGGGGCTGACAGAAAAGTTGGAGGAGATAAGGTGGGGTGATCAACTGAGACTTGTTGATAGCTTGTTACTTCAATCTTAAGGCTAAAATTGGCCAAAGAAGAAATTAAACAAGCAAATAGCCAGAATGGCCCATCAAACAGTAGCATGGAGGAACATGACCACCAAAGAATTTAGTAATCCACTGTTATAGGAGGAATAAAGATTCATAATTCATGACTTTAATTACAATTCAAATGATTACTGTCTAGAGTCCCTCTATTAACAAAGTAGACCTGTCCTATAAAGCCCATTAAGAAGATAAATAATATTCCACAGATTCTCACCCTGCCCAGATCCTTAAGGCACTCCATGTAACTAGAAAAACCTGGAACTTTGAACTTCACACTCGCAAATGCACCTTTCACTTACGATACTTGGTGTTAATAAACAAGAATAGGGACAACTCAATCTCCAAAACATAAGGATTTGGATTGCCATTAATGTTTGTAACCTCTAAATAGGTTCCATACCAGCCAGAGGAAAGTGCTGACACCATCTCATGATGCAGTAAACACTTATGCTTCCCTGGGCCACAATGTGAATACATTTTGAAGCTCTTAATAGTGACATTTTTTTCCTCTAAAAAAATTCACTTGATATGAACAAGGTCCCAAAACTTTTTTTTTATACTTGTGCATTAACTTTATCAACAGCTCATGCCAGACCCAAGTTTCAAGACAAGCACATTGTCATCACATATTTGAACTAACAAGCAACATCCTGTATATTCAACATGAGCAGCAGACACTCCTAGTCTTCTATTTCATCACCTAAGGGACCACCTCTGAAAATATTTGGTTCCATTGATTAACCTCTCGAGAACATATTAAACTACCTTTTCCTTCTAAAATGAAGAGTAAGATTGGAACTTAGATACATCTATATTTCATATCAAAGCTGCATCCAAGCTGTTGTTCTTCCATCAATAAGGAATCACCTAGTTGAGTTAAAAACATGGAGAGATCTAACTTTTGGAGAAATTTAAGACGTCCTATCACATATCCACTAATGCATTAAAATGTTTAAGAACCTATTATAATAAAGTTGATGTGAGATGGGTGAGCCTAGAAGTAAGTCTGCAGGAATCATCTCTTCTTAAAAAACATATTTGTATAACCTGAAGGAATTTGATATACGGAAGCCAGATCAATCTAGCCATTTTTTAATTCCTAATAAGAATTAAGGCTCTACAGCAGGTACAGAAATTCTCACCTCTGAACTCTCCTTTTTGAGGAGAACTAGTAGTCATTGTTTGTCCTTTTGCAAGGACAGAGGAGGAATAAACACCAACAAGATATGAGAATCAGATTATTCAGATACATATCCGAGTGTTTAACTCAGCAAGAGAGAAAACAAAAGAAAAGAGATAAATAGGATAATATAAAAATTTAACTAAATTATATATTCATATATTTAAACATTATATCTTTAAATATTAAAAAGATATTGTTTGTTAATATTCTTTAATATCATGTTTCTCATTGAAACTTTTTATATTACTTAAGGGTATAAAAAAATAATATTTTGCAAAGTTGTTTCAATAACTACATCTTAAACAAATTTCAAAAAGAAAAAACTACTCACTGATCCCTCCTAATATCAAGTTAGAGGATCAAACTCATTGTTGGGACAGTTCAATTCACTCATTGTTGGAAAAGTATAACTCACTTCCAATCTCTAAAAGTGTGGCTACCAAATAACTTCATAAATATCCAAGCATGGTTTCAACTCCTCGCAGACGTCCCATGGGACAAATGTCATCACAGGACCATCCCGCCATTGTTCCATCTTAATCAGTATGTTTTGGGACATCCCCATCCTAAGTATTAGGATGGAGCAGGATGACAGTGCATCCCACTCCATAAAAAAATCAGGGCAACTTAAGAACTTGTACCCAAGTATTTGATATGTATCCAAGTCGGATATGTATCTGACATGATTTTTTGGAACTAGATAAGAGTGTCCAAATAATACCACCAACCACAAGTAGGCACCAAAGCAAAACTCTCAAAACCAAACTTTTTTATCACTTAAAAGTTCATAAACCAAGAATGAAGGCCATATTTATTATTTAAGAGGTATAATGCCATATAGATCATATCCACACTTTGTATAGGACAAAAACTAGACTAAGAAAGACAACTGCAAAATATGCACATTGTGGGACAGTTTGACTGACCATACAATATCATGCCTACTTAGCTCGCTTCTAATGATAGGACATCACATTAGATTGTTTTGGAAGCCTCTATAATGCTGACTGACTGAGTCAAACCAGGCACTGACAAACTAATTAGACCAGCCAACCCTCAGATGCCTATGGCACCATCATGCTTTACCTACTTTGAACTCAAATTCTAAATTGATTCTTGATGTGTCGATGACATGGCAATTAGACTTCATACAAAAAGGCCAAATGACTAATGCCCATGTTCCTTGGAAACAAATGAATTCAAATTCTATAGCTACTAAAAACAAATGACCTGGAGCCAAATGATCTGAGCCAGCACCCCAGCATTAGATTGATTTAAATGTTGGATGGAAATGTATCTAAACCAGAAAACTTAATGATTTAGCTAGTGCAATTGGAGGTGAAGATCACTAGCATCAGATGGTCTATTGTCATACCTTTGAAATTCTGCCCAACATTCGCTGCACTTTGGTTTATTCAGTTCATTAGCCTGAGGGCTGGTTTGCCAGACACCAGGAACTCATCCTGGCTCACTTAGGTATCTCTTGCCCCACATGAGAAGTAAAAGCTTCTAGACATACCAATGTTCCTTAGCATATTGCTGAAATTACCTAATCACGCTTTCTATGTGAAAATCTTGATGCTTTGGTACCAATTGGTTGCAAATATGCTCACATAATTAATCAGGTAGAGAATTTTATTAAATGATATGCCTGGCTGACACCAGGTGGTTTAGATTAGATATATTTTTTACATTAAATAATGTTGAAAAGAAGGGCAGTATCCAACTCAGAATATATTCATAAATAAGTAGGGAAAAAGAAAGACAATCTCATTAGCCCCCTGATAAAATAAACAAACAAAAATAGAATATTGGATAATACTACTTTAATATGTTTAGTTGTTATCTGGACAAATAGCTTTTCAAGAATTATATAACCCCACTACTTTTGTACAATTCTGCACAACAAGTCAGGGCATTAGCTCCAATTTCCAGGATGTCCTGCTTAAATGATCCAATGTCGGGATGCAACACATATTGGAAGATCTTCTCAGCATGGATATTAGTGCTAGTGATAAGACCTAAATGCAGAAACATCTGAAATGTTAACCAATATCAGCCAGAGTTTCTAACACTAATAAAGTATAATGCAGTGTCACATGGTTTCTCCATTTTCTTTAATGCAATAAGGCGCAAACATTTTTTTCTGACAAGTATCATTTGCCAGTCAATTTATTTTGCTAGCAAATATGTTTTCAATATTCACCTACAGGGTCATCATAACAACAGCCAACAGGGAAATAATTATATCACTACCCAGTCCTTTTTTCCTTCTAGCAAAAATCACCTACATGGACAGTGGAAGAATAGCAAAGGGGTGTCCAATTCTTAAATAGCAAATAACACTTCCTATCATTGGTTTATCTAGAAAAGTCCTCATCTCTTAAGGAAAATGTGATGGAATGAGGATGAATAGGCAAAGTGAGATCCCTATTTTTGAATGACTTGGTGCCTGCATAACATAACAGGTTGCTTGCTTACCAAGCCATCTTGGCAAGCTCCTCTAGTTCATTATTATATTTGACTTATTATTAAGAAAACCACTAACCATCAAATGAAAGATGATCTAAAATCTACAGATTCTAAGCACATCTTAATCTAGCTAACTGGGAGGAAGCCCTCCTTATTTGCAGCTCCTTTCCAGAGGAACCTTCTAAGCATTTTCTCTTTTCATATAAACTTTTTAAATGAGACGGTGCTGCTCAGCCACCTTTTATAATCTTCTGACAGTATTATCCTCGGCCAGATTTCCTTACAACCAGGAATTTCCGGAAATCCCTTCTTAAAGTCACAAATCAATACCTATCATAGGGAATTTTTCTTACGTTCTGGAGGTTTCAAAAGCACCCTATACAGACAGCAAATTTGCAATGGTAAAAGGGAGAGCATCAGGTCAAACAGTCAGTGCTAGACATCGAAGACTTTCCCTCTACATCATGAGATTCGCAATCCAGAAGCTGCCTGTCCTTCCTCAGGGGAAGCTCTCCCCATGGGGTTTTGGTTCTCTGATCCAGAAGTTGGTCCCCTGTGGGGGCTTGAAAATCGGAAAGAGTGGAGGCTTCTTCCAAGGAAGATTCCATAGGAACATCCAGTCCGAAAGAATCTTCTTTCCAGCCAAATGACACATCTTCAGCCAAAGAAATGGGACCAGAGAATAGGGCTACTTACCATTTCTGCCAACTAATAAAGGAATCTATTGTTTGATATATTAACAAAAAATAAACTATTTATATCTAGGATGAATCTTTTTGTAACGTAAACCTAAAGATACACTTGTGCAAAGAAGTGATTTAATACATATAGAAGGAAAAAGATGTAAAGATGGACTATATAAAAGTAAGTAATAAAGAAATATTTAAAATCTTTACATCTTACAGAAAATATGACTCAAAACTGAACTGAATAGAAAAAAAAAAAAAAAAGGATTCATATAGTTAACCCCAACTACTTTGGAATTTAGACTTTGTTGTTATCGTTGTAAATGCCCCCTACCTCTGGCACCTACATTCCAATCCATCTTACTCTCAAGGCTCTCCTATATGAAGGGAAAAGGTCTTAGATTCAATGGGCCATATAGAAGTCTTATAGCTTCATGCTGATCTGCTGTGAGATGGACAAGGCTTTCCTTAGATGGAATACAAGGATGTCAGTCCATTATCCATGCTTCATCAGCCATCATCCCATCTGCATTCCACCAAAGGCCATCAATGCAAGTGTTCTGTCATTTTATTCTACAAGAAAGATCAAGATGCTGCCAAAATAAGATGGATGGACGAATTTGCAAAGCTTTGCTTAATAGTAGAATGGATGGTTCAACTTTCTTATTAGCAGATGAGGAAAGTGGGCTAGAAGGAACATAAGGAATAGATTAAATGAAGTTGGGGTTTTAAAGGGTACACAAGAAACAAGTAAATGAAGTTTGGGGTTTTAAAGGGTCAATTTGGTGCTTAAAAAAAAAAAAAAGGAATTGTAAATTTCCTAAACAAAATATGTAATGTAACATTAGATGGGTCTTAATGAAATTTATGCTAATTAAGAATGTGAAGGAAGAGATGGAAAATGTTCTTAAATATAGTTTGTGATACCAAACTATACTGATCCTTACTAGGCATACCAAATTGTACCAATAGCAAATCAATACTTAGTACATTATCTAAAACAAGTCTCAGTACTAAGAACCAAACCGTTCCAATATTGTACCAGTTGCTTACTGATACAAATCTTGAAATCGGCTTGGTTTAAACAAATGCCATGCAGAAAACTATCATCACAACCCATATTTATATAATTCTAATAATATAAGTGTCTTAACACTAGCATGTCAGACACCACAGAACACTTAGAAACTATGCACTTGTACCAAGTCTCCAGGTAACACTGCTAATATTATTAGTATAGACAAGCCAAATCCCTTCTCCAAGGCTACGCTCCCTCTAATTATTTCTTTTTCTAATTTACAGGGCTTTTAGTGATCTTACAGTCATAAGGAACATTATGCAACCTCTAAACCTAAGGCACCATCCATAAGTCTTTGAATCGTTGAGAGAGTTGAATAAAGAAAGTTTGGAGACCAGGGAGGGGAAGAGGTGATAGTTCACTTCTTCACTGGGCCATTAAATTACAATATTGAAAGAATCAGGGCATGTGCCACAGGAGTCTCATCCAATATAACCCAATTTATTCCAAGAAGGATAATTTTCCAAATACACTGACTTTTTCTTTGAATCTTTTATTAGAGTCCCATCAAAGCAGCCAGCCTAATCTCTATTAACTCCATTGGACCATTTTTATAAATTATTAAAATAGCAAGATAACATAAAGAAAAAAATTTTACCAGTGCACAAAGTTGAAAATAGACCAACAGGAACAAGTAAAAAACACGGCTTCTCTTGAAGTTAAGCAATTAAGTACCTGATTCTTCAATCTATATCTATTGTGTTTCTCGAAACTGATATTAATTTTTGAAGAGAACAAAGAATGAAGAGAGCTATGGGATAAAGGAATAGAAAATGAATGAGAAGTGGCAACAGCAATAATGGCCCTTATCTCTTAGATAAGTCAAGAGCAAGTAGATAACCTTGGTAAAGCAATAATTGCAAACAAACACCTCATTTGTAGTAACATCATTCAAATACATACACAAGAGTATATCTGACTTATCAATTCCACCACACTCCTCTCAAGGTTCATCAAGTTTTGTAGGAATGTAATTTTGTTCTCAAAATAACCATATCCAGTCACTAAAGTTTCTTCTTAGTGCATATGTCATTTAGTTGAAAATTGATCTAGATACAGTACCGCAGCACTTAGTTTACTCTTCTTTACAAATCAAATGGTATTTAATATTGATAAATTCAGTTTTATCAGAGCAGCTCCGACATTTTTTTCCATTAATCCACTAGGTACTTCTGTGATGAACAAGATGAAGAGAATGACATACCAGCTTCAAGATATCTCAAACACAAATTTTCCAAGGCTCTATACTCCGTGTAATGCTTAATGTTGTCCATGATGTTTGCATCTTTTTTTGTCAAAAAAAAAAGGTAAAAGCCTGAGTGGCAAAATCCAGGATCATTTGGAAATTACCACTAAAACGTCCCACGATCAAGGCTAACCATATGTGTTCAACATTTTCCCACATAGACAGCAACATACCAAGGAATATGACATAAAGTGATAAAGCATATCAAGAAAATTTGAGCATCAGAATGTTTGGCAAGTTTCACTTAGATGTTGCTTAGTATTTTGTGAGCCTTGCACTATTGAGATGTGTCTCCTCTGGTATATCATGAACATATTTCCATCGCCCAAGGACAACTTGGTCATGTGTTCAGTCAACTTCTACGCCTAAGAAGTCCCTTAGGTTTCAAAGTCTTCCCTTTCAAACTAAGTTGAAAGAAATTCCTTGATACAGCAATTACAGAAAGCAAGCTCCTTCAGATAGCGTAAGCAGTGTTCTATATTATGATGCATACTTTTTTGGTTGTTGTTGCAAAGGAAATGATGATCAAGATCATCTTGCGTGTGCCTATATTTTTTAAAGCATTATGGATGCTCTGAAAAAGAATCCAAGATGCTTGCATAGGTTCATTCATAGATCACTCATGCTTGAAGGAGTTCAGGCTGTTCTGCTTATCAAAAAAATATGGTCACTCCATGCATATTACTTCCTTTAACTCTCACTTTAAGAACAAATTTTAGACACCTAATTTGCCTAAAGGAAAGCAACAGGTTAAGACAATGTACACCTTAACTACAAGGAAAAATGTTCCCTCATTATCTAACCAATGTCTCTGTTCTTATCATTTTTCAACTAGGTGGTCATAAATATTTTGATAGATCCTTTATATTCACAGTTATCTTTAAGCATTCATTGACAACTATATTCAAATGAAGCAGACAACTAATAATTTCCAATTCTCATATTAATGCTTGGTCTGGATTTCCTCAAGTCATGAATGCAGCTTCATGACTTTAGGTAGCAACATACTGAGGATCAATTTTAGTCATTTAGAAACTATTAGATTACCTTTCATTGGAAGACTGGAGGAACAATTTAATTGTAAGAATTTTTACATCTTTTGTTTTTTCTATTCTTATAACCAAATTTTTAGAGATCAAGAGGGCATTGAGATAGATCTCTCGCAAGGTGAGATATGGGTGCATTAAAACATCTACTAGAGTGCATAAGTAGAATTTATTTGAATACTCCAATTTATAGTGCATATATATAATCTTTATACACATTTTCACATTCAACTGTGCCCAACAGGCAAACATAGGCCTGCCCCATTTATTAAAGAAGGAACAGATTTCAGCCTGGGCCCGGCCGTTAGGTTACCAAACCTATTCAAGAGCAGATCAAGTCCATCAGGCTACAAGAGAAACCCTGCCTACTGACAAATATCCAATTATCATTGTGGATGACTACAAGAAACCAAGGACTTAAAGCAGGAAGGCTTATAAGCATTAGTAGAGAACACAAAACATGTATAGCTAATCATCTTCCACTAGATCAGGAGGAAAAAGACGGCATAATACGGAACTAAAGCATGATTAAAAAAGTTTTATCCTACTAGTTTGTTATACCATCCCCTACATCATCAAGTTACCAACTTGTATCAAGCTTTCATCAATGAATGTGACGCTATATAACCATCATAGAATATCTTATTAGAATTAAGCATTGACATGAATCTAGATGGTATGCAAACAAGTCACTGTTATCACTGATATTAAAATTCAAGAGTGTCTTACTCGAGGTATGCAAAACCAATATTGCCAACCATGCTAGTACCTTATGGGTACAGTCAACATGCTTTGTACGGTACAAACACTGTACTAAGATAGAGTCTCAATTTTTTTCTCCCTTCTCGTCATTATAGCTTCAAAACCAGGCAGTACTGGCTGTAACTAAGCGATACAAGGCTATTTCACTTAGTTTGGATAGGTTCATTTCATACCAATTAAACCTCAGCAATGTAATATTAACCCGCTGGCATGGTACAATTTGATGCAGGGCAGCATGGCAGACCTTGCTATTACTTCTACATAGAGTTTTCCTTTCAATTTATTTCATACATATTTAGATTAACTATATATAGAACATAACAATATTTTTCAGAACTAGAGCTGCATGTGAATATCATATATGCTATTTTTTTATGTATAATCTACTAGCTTTCATTAACCTAGGTAGGTGTATTATTCTGTTTCTTTAAATGGTGTTTACTGTGACAGGACATGCATGCATGCAGAAAATGCTATAGGATTTAATATTTATTTAAAAGAGTCAAATATGTGGTGTAAATGTCAAAAATGTCTCATCTATTGGTTACAAAGTCGTCAATAGTATATTAATCTAGATTCAAAAGAAAAAAAGAGTTCTCAGATCATTTATTTTTCATGTTTCTTATGATGGGGATTGTGCATCTTCATATGGCACCCTGCTCAGGAAGATATTCTGCAGTTCTGTAGAAACAAACCAATACCAGAATAGTAAAAATGAATTAGAATAGAATCAAGAATCTCACAAACAATGCTTTATAAGTCCCCATTAGTTCTTCTGTCAAAATTTATTGACTGGAACAAAGAGATGACTTTCTTTTTTAAAATAAATAATGACACATGGTCTACTTGTTTATTCTGTATGCAGTGGAAATGGTTCTCAAAAGGATAGATAATTCTGAACATGAATTAAAGAGCTACACTTAGTTGTGACATGTCCAGGGCTTGAAATCTAGTATTACCTTCGTATTAAGGTAGCACCCAACTCCACATCAATTTTTTATTTAAATAAATGTATATGAAACTGATCAGTCCTATCTTTACCCTTGCCAATGAATGTTAGGCATCTAGCCAAAAGGAAGTTCAAGGGAATCTCCCTTTTCTAACATTTGAAAATTAAGGAAAAATTAAAAAGAAAAATCAATGCCAAATCGAATTTATGAAAAGAACTTCAATTGTTAAAGGCATAAAAATTGGCAAAGCAAGAAACAAGCACATGAAGTATGTCTAGGGAAAGTAGCAACAAAGATGAGGACCTACTCAAGATTTATGGATAAGAAATACCAATTGTGCTTTATTATATGGAATCTACCACACAAAATAATTGTGAGATAGATTGATAGATATATGATAGAATTTGAGCTGGTTGGATGAAGTGGCACATGCTTTTTGGGTATTATGTGATAGAAACTTGCCTTAGTGAGTTAAAGAAAAGTTTTATAAAATAAAATACGGCCAATAACGCCATATATCAACATGTTGGGCAATAAAAGAGTCTAAGAAAACATGTTCAAAATAGATGAACTGAAAATGGAGATGGATGTATCATAAAACAAGGATAGAGTGAAAATTGAACATATTAGAAAAGTTTGTAGGGGTTGCAAGTGATAGAGAATAGATTGGAATTGTATAAGCATGTGTAACAAAGCTCTGAAGGTGGCCCAAAGAAGAGGGGTACCTAGATATGGAGGTTATGAGAACTTAACAGGATATGGAAAAGCATGAAATAAAATCGAAGCTAGCAACCATATAGGAACACCTGATGAATGAGAATACACAAAGTTGACCCTAAATTGTTGGGAGAAGGCTGGATATTTATGGTAATGGTTCATGGAAGATTCAAATAGAAATAGATATAATACCCCAAATTTTCTATAAAATATCTAAAATTATCATCCCCATCAGGGGATGACCATTAGAAAAAAATTATGAAAAATAAGAAAAAAGACACAGGTGGTCTGGGTAGCTCGTTGAAAATCCATAAGATTTTCTTTGCAATTTGACCACATTTTCCTCATTGCATCCACGCGCGCACACACAAAAAGGGAAAAAAAAAAAAAAAAAGCATAGAATTGAAATTCTATTTTCCTTACTCCTTTTGTTCTCCATCAATCAAACAGATTATTACAGTTAGTTCCACCAACTCGCCCGCAGATTATTTTCCTCATTGCATCCACGCGCGCACACGCAAAAAGGGCAAAAAAAAGCATAGAATTGGAATTCTATTTCCTTACTCCTTTTGTTCTCCATCAATCAAACAGATTATTACAGTTAGTACACCAACTCGCCCACAAAAAAGTCCGCTGTTATCTTCAACACTTCCAATAAATGAAATTTAACTTTTATCACTAGTTTCTTCTTCATCTACCATGACTTCATTCCGTCACTTACAAACAACATAAACAACATCAATCTAGGGAAAAATCCAGAAATTCAAAGGCACAACACAAACGCTACTAACATAACCACAGAATATAAAGCATATATTCAAGCATGCGACAATAACATCACAAGAGCAGCTAATATGCAATAGAAATCTAAACTTTAAGATGCCTTTGCTCCCCAAACCTTATCTTTTTTGCCTCAAAGCGCGTCAAAAAATAATACCTGGATGGCTAGGGGTCTGGCGAGGGCGGTGATGGCCGGTAAGTGTGCGCCCTCCTCGACCAAATGCCGCTTCCGAAGTGCTCGGATGGCGCGCTTGATCGCCGCTCTTCCAATTTCCTCCGTGCTCCTGGTGATGCAAAGCAATCAATTAGAAAGAAATCTCCAAAAAGACACGAAAATTTTGGTCTCGGAGATCGGGTTTCCTACATCTCTCTTTCTTTAGAGGATTCAATCGATCGACCGCGAGGGGGAAGAAGCGTGGGAAGTAGGGAGAAAGGAACGAGGTTTTTTTTTTTTCGGAGTTTCGCTCGGCACCAGGGAAGCTATCGAGAGACATACCCTGAAGGCTGACGATCCGCGACTGAGACGATAGGGGGCCCTCCGGTCTCTTCATCAGGTCTTCGATACCCGCGGGATATTTCCGGTCAAGTCTCCGGGTCCGGGTTTGGACCGGAGGTCGCCTCGGCCTAGCAGATCGGACCGAGCCTGGACCGCTCGAGCTGGAATCTGGAGTAAGGGTGCAACTTGGATCGGAATCCGAAGTAGGGGTATAACTTGGGCCATGTTCAGATTGAATATAACCTGCCGAATTCAATTTATAGTAGTGTTTAAACTTATTTATCCAACCCAAATCTGAAAAATTTAGGTTTAATTCGGTCCGATTTACAATTGATCCAGGTTAGGGTTAACCGCAACTTCAACCCGAGATAATCCGAACATGAGGGTTATCCGAACGGAGGTAGCTTATCGGTATCAGATTTTTTGAGGTATTGAAAGCACCAATCGAATCGGACGAGATGGCCAACTTGAGGACGATGAGGGCAAGGCCGTCAATTGCAGGTGAAGAAAAGGACAAACATAAAGGCGGACTACTCGCACATTTCGTTTCACCCCTTTCTCCTCTTATTTGTTTACGGCATCTTCTCTTCTTTGTTTCATATAAGACTTTTTTTATTACAATGTTAAAGCCCCAAGTCCAGCTTATGCGTTCGGCAAGGGATTTTGTTTTCCCATCTTAGGGATCCATAATTTGATGTTTATTTATTTTGAAAAAAGTATTTTATTTATTTATTTTTTCTCATCAACCCGAATTTCAATCCGAAACTCAATCCGAACAAGATTTTTAAAAATAAGGTTAGGGTTAAGGTTTTACAAATAGGGTTAGGGTTAATGTTAGGGTTAACATTTTATAAATAAGGTTAAGATTAGGATTAGAAAAATTTAAGTTTTATGAGCCCAAATTGCACCCTTAATCCAGAGTGGATGGTGAAAACGGTCCGAACCGTTCCGATCAGTTCGGCAGCCGTGGGTTCAAAGCGGCAGAGATTGAGCAAAGCCGGCGGAGTGGTCGTTGCCGGCGACGAGGTGGCAGAGAGAGCGAGTTGGAGGATGGGGGAAGATGGAGGATTGTAAGCGAGTAAGCTACTTTTCCTACATGAACGCGAGTGGAGAGGTTGGAGTTGCCTCCAGCGGCGATGCTCAAGGGTTAGCCAACTTGATTGAAGCTCCACTGCTGAAATCTGACTATCCTATTATAAAACAAATAAAGGTTTTACCTGATCTTTAACCAAAGAAAAAAAGAAAAAAAAAATTGCAATCTTTAATCACTCGTAGTTAGTCATGGGATGTGATGGTGAGCTATGGTCTTAATTTCATTATTTTAAATTTTAAAATTTTATGTAGATGATATTATATAATTTTATAAATTATTAATTAGATTATTATTTTTAAATATTTTATATTTTTTGATATAAAATGTATTTGATATTAACGAGACTCTAGTGGAGCAATTCTTTTTCAAGTTAAATATTATTAAAAATCGACATCAATAACTTCAAACACTAATATTTACTTTTTTATTATTTATAGAATTAAATACATTTAATATTTGCTTATTTATTTTATAATTTTATTATAAATTGATACTAATATTTTTTTAATTTTAAAAGTATACCTGTATGGCTATTATTTAATTATATTTTGAGTTTATAACTATTATATCTATTAGTGTCTAATCATATTGTAATTTTGTGTTTAGCTACTTTAACATTTAGAATAATAAATATTAAAAGAAAAAATGATTGAATGATCATTGATAACTTACTTAAAAATAATAAAAATATACATATTGAATTTTTTAAAAAAAAAAGATACTAAGACAACACAAAATTACTCATTGGATTTGAATCTTAGAGTGATTGAACCTGAAAATAACTCGAACTTAAAATGACTCGACCTAATCCAATTACCACTTTTGCTATGAAGAGTTTGTTTGTGCTGAGTTTTCCACCTTTGTTGTGGTTTTAATCTTTATAAAAATTCATTATTTAATATACAACATATATTAATAGCATCATTATCAATATATTTAGTTATTATTTAATTTTATAATATGCAATAGAAATTTGGTTATTGAATCTTTTACTATCTATAATTACATTATTGTATTGCATTCCTAGCATAGTTTAAAAAAGGGGAAAAAAATATAGCTAGCATATGGTGCAAGTCTAATATCAATAATGTCAACGTTAATGACAAGAATTTTTATATGAAGGCTTAACTTGTGCAAAATTTCATTTGCAACATAAACATTGGCACTAATAATAGTGAGTTTCCACTTGATCAAAATTAAAATTCATTGTTTAATGCATAACAAAAAATTGGCCAGTAGACCTATTTATTATAATTTATTATATTACAAGAATAGTTGGAAAAAAAGAAAAATAATCATTTCCCACATATTGCACATGTTATATGTTATTGCTTATTTATTTTGTATGCCTTCAATTTCCTAATAGATAACTTTTATGCATCTTTGTTTATAAAAGGAATTTATAAAAGTTTCATTAAAAGATAATTCCTATATAAATTTAAAAGACTCATGAGGGAGTGCTTTATATGAGATGATCCATTCAGAATTATTAGTAATCTAAATAGAAATGATAAGATCACTTCATTTGATTGTGCTTTAATAACCCTATGTAGTAGTAATTCCAAATCAACCTCACCTTTAAAATCATCATCCAACCCAATAACTCTATACCCATCCAATTTGACATATTATATGCTTAGAGTTATTTTAAAAATATTTTTAATATTTTTATAATGGGGACATTATTTTTAGTTTAGACCAAAGAGTATCTTTCTTTTAGTTGCACCTTTTAGAGTACTAACTCTAAGTTCTAAAAGATAGATAAACAATTATGGTCATGTGAACTTGATTATTTAATTTATAACAAATTAGTCATCTAAACAAAAAAATTCTAGTTCTACCTCCATCTCTAATTGATCTTCACAAAGCAAAAAAGAAAAAAAAGAGTAGATCATTCTAAAGAAAAAAGGTACTTGATTCATTAGTACTTAAAAAAAAGTTTTACAAATTTAGAAAAAAAAAGAGCAAAAAGAGAGAGAGAGAGAGAGAGAGAGAGAGCAAAGGGTGCATAGAGACAACACGATAAGTCAAGGAATAGCTCAAGCAAACCTGAAGCCAAGGGATATTATAAGCTTCTTCGATGGTTGTGAAACATTCTCCTTCTCATCACGGGAGATGACCACCACTAGAATTATGGGTGGCATCTTCTCTAAAGGCTAGTCAATAATCATATATATACTTTAGTAGACAATGGAGTGGCACCCTATCCTATCACATTACTCTTGACGGCAGCTAGAGTCTTGTCCACAACTACCTCCACCACTTGAGCCACCTTACTAATCTCCAAAGACAAGAAATCAAAGTCTAGAAACCTTGCCATGATCTCTAACATGATGTCCTGCTTTTCAAAATAAGCTTCAATTGAGTAGTCCAATAGAATCAACTTGAACTCAATTAATGCCTTAAACTCCTTCATTACCTTCTGCGTACTTGACTCATCAAAGAATTGTTGCTCCTAAGCCAAAGCCACCTCCAACCGAGCCTTGACCACTCTAACCTTAGTAACTCAATGATGCAGCCCAAAAAGTATAGATAGTCCCAACTTGATTTGTTAGGAGCTAGGTTCTTCAAGTTGGAGAGAGTTGATGTAGCACAGAAATACAAGAATTAAAAGAAAAAAATTAACTTTTAAGGAAACTTCATTAGTTTGAAGTCTTATTGTTGTTCTAGTCTCCATAGGGGACTTAATTATTCTCCTTATGAATCTTATTTTTATCTTAACCTATGTAGAAAACTTGTTTTATTCTTTTTAGGAGTCCTATTTTATTCTTCTTAAGAGTCTTATTTTGTTAATTATGAATTAGTTTGTGATTCTAGTCTACTTAAATGTCGTAGTTATAGTCAGATTTTTATTAGGCTGATTGCTCTATAAATAGGCTCCTAGTGTATCCCATTAAATATTAAATAAATAATAAAATTATGAGATTTTTTTCTTTTTCTAACTTGAAGTAATTCCTTACTTGAATGGTGCAAAGCCACAAATTTTACAGGGTGGCTAAAGATGCTGAATTGAAGACCCTTAAGGATTTGATGTGAGAGTAGTAGTTATCTTCCTTCTATTTGTCTATATCAAATTTGGTATCTCCACCAAATCTACCTACATCACTCATGCTCTTATCCCCTGTTCAATAGTCTTCACCTCAACCTCGACTGCCTTTGTCTTAATGCTTGCTG
Source organism: Calamus simplicifolius (assembly GCA_900491605.1). NCBI lineage: Eukaryota > Viridiplantae > Streptophyta > Magnoliopsida > Arecales > Arecaceae > Calamus > Calamus simplicifolius. The sequence continues at coordinate 18,885 of UESW01001978.1, read as the reverse complement.
CTCTAACCTCAGCTTCCACCGACTTTGCCACAAGCTCCTCGGCGTTTACATCTAACCTGTTCATCTCCACCACTGACTCTGCTTTTGTCCCCTCAACCTTTGTGTGAAGATCTTTAAACCTCTTCTTTAACTCATTGACCTCAAGCGAAGCTTTAGTTGAAGAGACTACCACTTGGTGGTATCTATTAAAGAAAGCCTACATTCATTGAATAAAAAATATGCAAGAAAGGAAGGTGATGTTTATCAACTCCAGGTCTAAGAAAACATCAAAGTTCTTATAGTCAACTAGGAGCATGGCCCTTAGAGTTATAGTGGGGACCACCATGCTATGTCAAACAAACTCTATAGGGAAATTTGGTAGGGTCACACTTTGAGATCAAGACCAAAGAGTTAGGTAAGGGTCGGATATAGAGTTGCTTAGGTTAGAGTTTGATCTATTAGAGGAAGAAGCACGATTGGCTAAAGGAGAGGAAGATCGATTTGAGCCCATAGGAGTTGGAGGATTTGAAGGAGGTGGAATAGAATACCTAGGCAATGAAGTGGAAGAAGCCATAGAAGTAAGGGTAGCTCTGGTTGAAATCTCAAATAGCCTATCTATGTGAAGCACATAGCAAACATATAGGGATAGGTTATGCCTCGACTTCCCTAGTCTCTTTCTCCTCTTCCAACTCCCTTCATTATTTTTACTTAACATAACTTTTCTTGATCTGCACCAAGTTAAATTCGAGATGATCCATCCGTAATAGAACAAAGTTAGAAGAATTAGCACCACTACCAAAACAAAGAAGATGACTAGAAGAAATAAAGATTATGAGCCCTTAATCGGTATCTCTCCAACCTTTGAAGGTTCCTCAAAAAGATGAGGAGTTAACCCAACTTATGTCAGATTAGCCTCCTCAAAAAGATTGGGAATCTCAAGTCTATCAAACTTTATCAAGGTCGAGAGCACAACCCTCTCCCATGCATTAAGATGGGTTGGGTAGATTGGGCCCCTAATGGCTCTTGTCAAACCCTATCAATAAGTTGAAGTCCACCCCATGAGGCAAAGAAGAATAGTCTTTTCAGCTATAGATAAGTTCTTTTTGTTATTAAGGTAGTATCACCCATGGGCCCAAATGATGCCTTAGGACAAAAAAGTTCCTAAAGACAAAAGAAAAAAAGAGTCAAATCCTTGGAAATTGAGGAGAACAATATACCCTATCAAGAGTTGTCAAAAGTTTGGAGCCAATGGAGGGGAAAATTTTTAAGTCCCAACAAACCTCTAAGATGAAGGGATTCATGGAGACCCTAGAATGGACATCCAACTAGAATGCAAGAAGCAAGTAAATTCATCTAAAGAAGGCACCCTTAGGCCCACCTCCAGAGGAATCCTGTATTAGGATCTAAGGCTCTCTAGATGGAACTCAATAATTTGAGAGCCCTTGCTTATGGCCACAAAATAGTAGTGAAAATGATCCATAGCAAAAAGGAGACCAAAGAAAGAGAAGTGGATGTACCTAAGAAGTGCCAAATGAAGAAAGAATCAAGAAACCAAAAAAAGTCTTAGATATAAGAAAGACACCTAATGTGAGCACACAAAAATGGTGATCACATAGTTAGAATATTTTCTTTAAAAGATATAAATAACCCATTATCCCCAATTAGTGATTCTGAATCAATTTGTAGCCATAACGCATGTTCAAACCCCATAGAGCGATGAGAAGGCATATGAAGGTCAAATCTACTAAAAGACCTAGGAGTACAATGCATAACCATCACATTCAAAGTAGCATAATCATAATGATCAAAGATCGAGGAAGCATTATTGTTAAACCATCATTGCAAATAGCCTTACTTTCCCCTTATCACAAAAACTTAAAAAAGAATTAGGAGGCCCGATGTCTCACCTACCTATTTGAGTAACTCAATAACCAAACTTTCGATCCAATTAAACACCCAAAACACCAACCTTTCAATGCCAAAAAAGAACCAATAGCTTAAAAGAACACTCTCATAAAAGAAAAAAAAGAACTCATAAGGGCCTTCCTCTTAGCCACTAAGAAAGGTTTGAAGGCTCAGTGCTTGAAACATGGTAAGGGAGTTGGATAACCTGCTCTAGCCACAAAGGTAGGTGATATAATTTGGACCAACCAATGTCCAACCATCTGGAACTTAGGAGTAAAGGGAATGTGATAAGGCCAAATTTCACTAACATCTAGTGAGGCAACATGTGTCTACCCATCTTGCAATATTGAAGCCTATAATAGTAAAACAACACCAAAAGAATATGGCCAACAAAGTTGCTAGTCACACACAACCAATCACAAACTCAACAAAATTGAATGCATATATCCCTAGCTAAACATCACTTACAAAGGGTGTGACCCATGGCAACCATGGCAGATCCATTTAATACAAATTCCTGTTGGGGTTTAGTCCTTGATGAACAACAGTGGGATTCCCCGTCGAACAAAAACTAAGGATTTTTAGTCATGTTACCAACGATCAAATTGTTACTGTCCTTGAATCCTTTGAACCGAAGTCCAAATCATCACAACCCCTTTTCTTGAAAAGATATTTTATTGGCTCTGGAATTAATTGCGCTGGAATTAATTCCTCCTTTTCTTCTTTAAAGCCCCTAACGCACGCTGGAATTAATTCCTCCTTCGCTTCCTCTCCTTGAAATTAATTCTATCGTTTCCGTTAACCTCTCACGCTTCCTGGAAGCCGACTGCTTCTTCTTCCGAAATTCTCAAGAAGCCGGCTACTTTTTTCTGTGAAGAGGGTCTCACGTATTTCTCATAGTCAAGCATTGACTCCTTGGAATCCCAACCAGCCTCTTCACGTGAATCCCATGTAACTGCTGGCCTCCTCTTCTTGGAAGACCTGTCAAGCCTTCCTCCCTTGGTGTTGACCAAAGCTTGAGGATACACGTGTTGCTGTGTCTCGTCCAGAACTCCCTCTCACCACGTTTTTGAAGCACCAGCGACCCTCCATGACTTCGTTCCTTCGTCCCACGAAGAACAAAGGCTGGATTAATTCCACCAGCGACCCACGTTCTCACGGACATCTTTCTTCCGCAAAGCCTTGCTGGATCTATAAAGTCGTGCCTGGGAGGAGGAGTTCCACGAAGCCGTGCGGCTTCGTTCTTGAGAGGGAGAGGGGAGAAGAAGAGAGGGCTGCCGCCTTGCGATGAGAGAAAGGATTTCTGGAAGAAAAGAATCTGTTCTCTATTCTTTCAAACCCTAGAAACTAGAGTTTAAATACATCCATGAAGTGGGTCAGGCCCAGACTCAACAAAAACTCTCATGGACTAACCCAATGAAATTAAACTAATCCCTAAGCCCGTGTACACCTGTGACTTAATTTAATCTCAACCCTTGGACTCAAACCCAACCATTTAATCTCAACCCTTGGACTCAAACCCAACCCAATGCAAGTTAGTCCCACTGGGCCTTAATAGCACCACACTAGGTCCAACAATCTCCACCTTGATGCTTTCAAGGCCTCAGCACGTCCGCTGTATCCATTAGCTGCAATCCCTACGAAAGTTATCTCGTGAAAAAAACCTTGGTCAATGTATTGCTAGGTTCTCCTTGGTATGTACCTTCATCAGCTCCACTCCATCTTCTTCCACCTACTCTCTGTAGTTGAAGCCTTCCCTCCAAAGTATCCTCTGGCCACTAGTCCTGCCTTGTACCTGATACCTCCTTGCTCTGAAGGTCATTTCTTGCCCTGATAAATCCATTTGCAATCAATGGGTTTCTTTCCTTATGGCAGCTGGACCACCTGCCACGTGCCAGTCCTGTAGAGAGACTGCATCTCCTCTGCCATAGCCTGCATCTTCTGCTATAGCCTGGACCCACCTATCTCTATTCTGGCTGTTCTGGCTTTCCATAGCCTTCTGATAGGTGTAAGGGTCTTCATTCGCTATCACCAAGGCACATGACATCGAATCCTCGAAGCCATATCGAACTGGTGGTCGCATGTTTCTTGGGCCTGTGCAGTGCGATCATAGTATCAGTCCCCTGCCCAGCTACATTCTGTTGAACTTTCTGGCTTTTTACCCCTCTGTCAGTCATCTCCACCTAAATCTCAAATCCTCCTGGTCCACTAGCAAATGGCACGACTGTGTAGGAGGTTATCTGACTAGTGTTACCGTGTTCCACCTCCTGTAGTCCCTGCTGTGCATCTATACCATCTCTGCTCTGAAGAATCGAGCTCTCATCGAAGGTCACATCTCTACTAATGAAAAGCTTCTTCTTCAAGGGATCCCACAACCGATACCCCTTGATTCTATGCGGGTAGCCCAGGAACACCATCTTCTTAGACCTGGCATCCAACTTACTCCGCTCTCCAGCACCAACATGCACATATGTCGTGCATCCAAACACCCTCAGATGGTTCATGTTTGCCTTCCATCCAGACCATATCTCCTCTAGAATGCCTCCATCCAACTTAGTGTGCGGTGACCGATTGACCAAGTAGCTAGCGGCACCTACTGCATCAATCCAGAACATCTTTGGAAGCCCTGCCTGCAGCCTCAAGCACCTTGCTTTTTTCAACAGTGTTCTGTTCATTCTCTCAGCCACCCCTTCTTGTGGAGAAGTTTTCATTACCGAGAAGTTCCTTTTGATGCCCCACTCTTCACAAAATCTCTGGAACTCCCTGTTGGTGTATTCTCCGCCACTGTTTGACCTCAGACACTTCACACTCCTATCCTGCTCCTTCTCCACCTTGGCCTTCCAAATTCTGAACTTAGTAAAGACCTCTGATTTCTCCTTCATGAAGTAGATCCACTGCTTTCCTGAAAAATCATCTATCAGGGTAAAGAAGTATCTGGCCCCATTCCTTGCAGAAATCGGGCTGTTCCCTAAACATCTATGTATACTAACTCCAGGGGTTCTGCACTCCTAGCTGTGCTAACTAAGAACTGCATACTCCTCTGCTTCCCCATCTGACATGGCTCACAGATCTCCATGACTCCATCACTCAGGTCCGAAAGTAGTCCTCTCTTGCTCAGTTCTTTCATCCTCTTATCTCTCATGTGGCCTAGGCGGTAATGTCACATTCTGTATACATCCCGAGGATCCTATTCCACAGCTGTTGTCTCAAATTTTTCTGTTACCACAGAGCCCTCCAACCTGTATAGGTTGTTCTCCAGCCTTCTCCCTCTCATCACCACCATAGCTCCATTAGAGATGTTCAGAACTCCACTCCTGGCATGACTGCTGAAGCTGTATCCAGTCTGCTCCAGGTATCCTAGTGACACCAGATTCTTCTTGAGTTCTGAAATATGCTTCACACTAGTAAGAGTGCGCACCATGACATCAAACATTATCACCCTCACTGTGCCAATCCCTGCCACCTTGCAAGGGTGATCATCTCCAAGAGTCATATGCCCGTTATTAACCTCTGTGTAAGTACTGAACCACGACCGGTTGAGAGTGTAATGATGAGAACAGGCTGAATCCAAGGTCCACATCTCTGTACCGTGACTATGACCATCTGATACCACTAAGAGATCATCCTCCACCTCCTGTCCTGTAATTGTACTCACAGACTCAGATCCTCCCTTTTCTCCCTTTTTTAACTTAGGATAGTCCCTTTTATAATGTCCTACCTTACCACACTTGTAGCACTTAGCCTTCCTGGATTGTAACTATCCTCTAGGCCTGCTCTTGTCCCTGCCTCTACTTGACCTTTTCCCAATTGATAGACCCTCCTGGGGAACAGCTTCCTTGGTCATCCTCTCCCTCTGCTCATTTGTCCAAAGCACCGAGACAATATCTTCATAAAACAATGTCTCCTTCCCATAGAGCAGCGTCATGACCAATGAGTCATGTGATATGAGCAGCGAACATAATAGCAAAAGTGCCTTACCTTCCTTCTCCATCTTGACCCCGACATTCAGCAATTCATTGCTCACCTGGTCGAACACCTAGATGTGGCTCAGCACATCTCCACTTTCTGACATCCGAAGGCTGTAGAGGCGCTTCTTCAACATCAACTTGTTGCACATATTCTTCCCATATAGAGGGCTTGCAACTTCGACCAAAGTCCCTTCGGGGTCTTCTCCTCCAGAACTGAATAAAGGATGAAATCCGCCAGACATCCTCTGATCATTGAACATACCTTTTTCTCCAACGACATACACTGCTTATCTGTCATCCCATCTGGCCTTTTCTCTAAAGCTAGATCTAAACCCTATTGCATAAGAAGATCTTCTACCTGGACTTTCCACATGGAGAAACTTTTCTTCTCATGAAACTTTTTAAAATCTATTTTTATGCTACTACCCATAGCCAGATCTGAACCAAAATAAAAATAGTACAAAAATAAATTTTAAAAAATTAAGAAGTATCTTGATGGACCTTGTTAAAATTAAGAAGTATCTTGATGGACCTTGTTGAAATTGTTTCAACCCTTGAAGATCCCCAAACAACTTCTTCTTGTCCTTGAAGATCCCCAAACAACTTCTTCTTGTTTCTAAACCAGGCTCTGATACCCTTGTTGGGGTTTAGTCCTTGATGAACAGCAGTGGGATTCCCCGTTGAAAAGAACCAAGGATTTCTAGTCCTATTACCAACGATCGAATTGTTACTGTCCTTGAATCCTTGAACCGAAGTTCAAATCACCACAGCCCCTTTTCTTGAAAAGGGATTTATTGGCTCTGGAATTAATCCTCATTTCTTCTTTAAAGCCCATGAATTAATTCCTCCTTTGCTTCCTCTTCTTAAAATTAATTCCATCGTTTCCGTTAACCTCCTCCACGAGTTGAGGAGTTGACCGCCTTCACGCTTCCTGGAATTATCAAGAAGCCGGCTGCTTCTTCTTCTAAAATTCTCAAGAAGTCGGCTGCTTCTTTTTGTAAGAGGGTCTTACGTATTTCTCCTAGTCAAGCATTGACTCCTTGGAATCCCAACCAGCCTCTTCACGTGAATCCCATGTAACTGCTGGCCTCCTCTTCTGAAGACCCGTAAGTCTTCCTCCCTTGGTGTTGACCAAAGCTTGAGGATACACGTGTTGCTGTGTCTCGTCCAGAACTCCCTCTCACCGCATTTTTGAAGCACCAGCGACCCTCCACGACTTCGTTCCTTCGTCCCACGAAGAACAAAGGCTGGATTAATTCCACCAGCGACCCACGTTCTCACAGACGTCTTTCTTCCGCAAAGCCTCGCTGGATCCATAAACTCAAATGGAGGGTCTTTCTTTGCTGAACTTATTGTTACTTTTATTCCCAATTTAACATCCTCATTATCATTCTTATTGGCTTATAGGGTTTCATCATCAAATTCTGACACCATCAATAATATATTCATCCATGGAAGAATAAGACATTCCAAAAATTACAAGCAAATTATAAATAAAAATAAGCATTTTGAGTTCAACAAAATTGCCATTGATGGTTAGACTTGAAGTGGCACCATTCTTGCGAAGTAGCACAAGGGTTAGGATTGTCAAGTGATGACAAAAGCGGTATTTAAAATAAAAATAGCAAATATGATAAGCTTGGCATAAATGTGCAAGTATTGCAGGGTTAAAAGTAAAAATTCTGAAACTTTTAAGCTGCAAGATGCATAGGCAGAATGATAGAAAACAGATTGCCATAAAACGGCCACTGATTCAAGGCCTTACTTTGCTTTGCTCTTTTCATCAACAGAAGTTAATGATTGATGAATCAAGTAGTTCTTTCCACTGAGATTGATATGATTGATCACAATTAAGTTAGCAATAACCATGGAGAGAGCTTCCCTTAACCTTGCTTTATGCTTAGCACGTACAATGCACGTTATTCTGCTAAGTAGTCTATTGTTTAGGATCAAAATTTTCACCTTCATTTTTTTAACAAAAAGGTTTCAATAATACACTCGCATTCTGGTGATCAGCTTCTCCAATCATTACCATCCGTTTAAGTGCTCTCACTACAAAGACCAGCCATGTTACGCATGATATCATAACTTCACCGGCAAAATCCAGAGAGATATGGATGCAATGGAGTTTCAAAGCAAGAATGTCTTTCTTAATACCCAAGAAAGAAAGGTGACGTATTTAAGTAAATAAATAAAGCAGCTGCAGGGTCATGGAATGTTAGTGGACTATCCATAAAATAAAATAAAATAAAATAAAAAACGTAGTACAATAAGCCAAGAACAGGGACATCAAATTGCCACTTTCTTCACTCCTTATAAACTGTCATGAAAGCAAACAAACAATGCCAAGTGGAAACGAATAAATGCCTAAGAACACAAACCTAAGCAGAGTCAATGATGGTTTCTAGGAAAGATTCCATTAAACTATAATCCAGGGACTACAATTTGTCATCAAGTAATTTTTTATCCTTCCCCCCTTTTCTTTCCATTTCAAATTGTTGTTTCCTTACTCCCACAAACAAACTACATGATTGGAGAACATAAATAAATGCACAAATAAATTTCCCAACACAAACAAGCCCTGTATAAATTTTACAAAGAGGTTAAAAGGTTCTACCCAGCCCATATTCTGTCCAATCTGTCGACGCTCTTCCTTCCTCTGTCCAGTTGATCAGTGTTCTTTCTAGATTTCTCGAGGCAATCTACGCTCCGCCTGGACTTCTCCATACGGTCAAATGAGGTTTTTAGTTTGTCCAACTTGTCCACATTGCTATATTTGTGATCATTATTTCTCAGCTTTTCTGTGCTATGTTTCTCTCTCCTATCAGTGCTCTTCCGTGATGGCTCAAAACAGTCAGTGCTCCTCCTTGAATGTTCGAACCGGTCTATGCTTTTTCTCCAAGTGTTTCTTTGGGAAGGTGACTTCTCAACTGTAGATATGAACTTCTTGAGGTGTCTGATGTACTCAGGAAAAAGCTCTAAATCACAGTGCTTTCCTCCATTGAGCCACAGCGGCTCATATTTCTCCTTGCACAGTTCCCACGCTGCTTACCATGAGAGCAGTCCACAATTTCATCCGATGTTCCCTGCACATCATTATGACATCAATAAGTTTTTCCCTCTTTTCCACAGTGTGTGTGTGTGTGTGTGTGTGTGTTTGTGTGCATGTGTGTGTCTGTGTGCATATGTGCAGAAAGATGAAGGTATAAAAAGAAGAAGAATTCATAGTTGAATGATGATACTGATAGAGATATAGACTAAAAGATATGCTTTATGTTATGTCTTTACATTTTAATGAGAATTTATTTTGAGCAATGTGTGCCATTTACTATATATGTGCATGTGTCTAGTATTTACAAAGAGTATTTGATCTAGTGTGTAGAGTACGGCTTACACACAGAAGACTAGATCATCGGTTCTTTTGGAATACAAGTTTATTGTTCACAGTTTTAGATGGAATTGGACACACCATCAGTAGAACTGTAGCACAAATTTTTAGTAGGTCTGTCTTGACTACGGGGAATGGTTTATTCTAACTATTTGTGCTAGTACACTTTGTGTGTATTGAACAGGACCCAGTTGAGTTAATTATTTTATACTGACTTTATAAAATAATTTAAAACTCATGAATATTATGATTACTTATGCTCTTAATCTGAATTCTATTTCTAGACACGTGTATGTAGTGATTATTGCTTTGATTACACATAGAGTGAGATTCTATATGAGTCAATAAACTCAGTGGGTTGGGCAATAACATTATATATGGTGAATATTAATAGTTGAAGGAAATCCAATTTGGATTGATGATATCCCCTTGAGAAAGCTTATAAGTTTTGATTGTATCAAATCTTGCAAGTGGATTTTGAATCCGATACATCAAATAAGTTAAGTGGATAAGTCTCAAGGATAATAACAGCCAATTAAATTATATTGTCAGTTTAAATTTAATTGGTGGATATCTGTAATCTTAACGTGGGGAGATAATAAGTATTTAATATTAAGGCTCGAAAATATAATTCGAATATGATTAGGAGTACAATTATAATTCTTTAGTGGAATGAATTGTAATTTACGTAATTGAATCCTAACCCGGATAGGATTAGGAGATTTAATTACGTGGGAAGTCCTTTTCATATTTGCCTATTGGTCCCTGTTGTAGCCCTATAAATACCCTCTCAGTTGGTTGCTAGGGTTAACGTTTTTGAGAAAAAAAAAAACAAGAAACCCTAGGTCGGCCGAGAGATCCCACCATCTTGTGAGAGAAGAAGGTATTTTCGGGAATACGGCGGAAGGCTAAAAGGTTGAGGTCGAGCAATCAAATCAAAGTGTTCCAAGTTCAAGTCTGAAGGTATGATCTTATACTCATAGATTAGAACGGTAAAAAATTTTTGTATTACTCATATACGTATAGCCGTGATCTTGGGGGTATTCCGCGCTCCCCAACAGATACCACTACAAACTCTCTTATAATTAATACTCGCAAATAATCTTCAGTCAAACTGATGCATACAGAAACTACCTGATTGGATATTTCAGAAAAAATACTCTTTGCTTACTATTTGCGCTTGAATGAGCCTGTCACCATGTGGAGGATTAAGGTGCTAGAGTTTGATTATGAGTGAAGAAGAACTATGGGCTGATACTAGTGCTTTGCTGATATCATTTGAGTCACACTAATCAGTAATCACTTGATTAAATATGAAGATTATAGTGCATCCTTGACCTAATCACACTAATTGTTTCGCTTCATTTTATTGTACTTTAAATTATCTAAAATCATAGTTTGCTTGGTTTGAATAATCAAGAACCATCCTTCCATGCTCTCTCTGTTTGAAAATGGCTTTATGCTCAACAGATGCCTCAAACTGAAAACTAAAATGAAGTAAAAGCTAGAACGTGCAGGACCTTGCTCTACTTTCAAATATTTGGAAGACAAGAAAATAAAGAGAATAATAAAAAGATTCTTGAATAAGAATTTGGAATTTCATTAGTTCTTAATTAAGCATGCCCTTGGCAAACCTACCCACTCATTGGATAGGGTTGGGTGGTTGAGATTCCATATTTTTGGGTGGGGTCTCGGCTTAAGAATCCTAAACCTACCCAACCCAACCCATTGCACAGATAAATAATTATTATATTTTGTAAAATTATTTGTCTTATATACCTATCTTTTTAGTCTTAATAAACTATAAAATTGTCGAAGCGTACCATGAAAATTGATGAGTGGTTATCATCTCAACCCAATAATACAATAATAGATATTAATCCAACAAGAGCATTCCAAACTTTGTTTTCTAACTTAAAATTCCTATCAAACCCGACCCAACCTGATTAATATGGCCAAATCAATTTCACCTGACACTTACCCAACCCAGCTTCAATTTAGCTTAAGATATATATAGAAGAAATCTAACCCAAACAAACACTGGGTTGGCTTAGGGTTGGGAGATACAAAGGTTGGGTCTGGTTCAGTCTAGCCCTAAACCTCCCCCAACCTGCACAAGTTGCAGTATTAGTTTCATTCACTAAGCAGTAGTAGTTTCATTCACTAACAATATGATCCAAAATTATGACCATACTTCCATAACATATCACAAGCATTCAATCACAAAAGCCATGTCAACCATTTTATCAAATATATAAACAATATTTGAGGAATTGACCCTAAAAATTCAGTACAGCAACATCTATTATCTAGTCATTAGACAGTAGCTAGCAGATTTACCTATGTATTATATCAGCAAGACACAGATTAGAGGTTGTCAAATGCTAATAGATTCCATGATTTTAGTTATTTGTAACAAATGTTTCAAAATCTACTCCATCAAAATAGCAAGACCTTGAAAGATTAAGGGGGCTTTGTTATAGGATCCTAACCATAAGAAAAGAAAAGAAAAGATATTTTCATTTGGTTTCTGCCAACACTGTTGAAGCTGGCTGGCTGAAACCAGATGAAACTGACCAAAACCGAACATTACGATCAGATTGGTGTCAGCCAAAACTTATCTATTTCATCTGAGGCAGATCAATATTATCCAGAACTTAAAACCTTGACCCTGATGGAATGCTCATCATGGCATATTTTCCATCACGAAAGACTGGTTTGCATATTTCTTTAGCAAACATCATATCTTTCACTTACATCAACTTTGAGTAAATAAACTTTTGATGTTTAAGGGGATAGGGTGTATTACCATATAATTTCTTCCATATATTTCCACATCTACCTACTAGGTATAGCCATATTTTTTCTCATGTATTTTTTCCTTGTATGGTCTAAGAGGTCTACTTCATACATAGAATAAACATGTTATAATATTAGGGGACAAACAGCAAGAATATAGTACCTGCAAATTCATTACTCTAAATAATTTTCAGCAACACCACCTTCAAGATTAAACCCCACACGCCCGCCATGTATAGCCATATTTTTTCTCATGCATTTTTCCTTGTATGGTCTAAGAGGTCTACTTCATACATAGAATAAACATGTTATAATATTAGGGGACAAACAGCAAGAATATAGTACCTGCAAATTCATTACTTTCAATAATTTTCAGCAACACCACCTTCAAGATTAAACCCCACACCCCACCACCCCAAAAACCAAAAGAAAAAAAAAAAAAGAGGGACAAATATCGCTCAGTGAGATGGAAAACCATGCTTAAAATGCAATTTATATGATTTTGATGGAAAATAATGGAGTAGGACTGAAATCAAACTTAAGTACAAAAAATTGGAGCATTACTGCCCACAACCAACCCATTCTACTAAGGAAAAGGCTTAAGTGACAATAATGATAAATTTGGAAGAAGCATAACATGCACATGAATCCACTTAAGGACATAATGTATATGCACAAGATATAAGGTTGTTTGGCCAGAACAAGTAACACAAATAAAAGAGGCGAGAAGGATATGCACATGATATAACATAAAGTAATACATAAACATATTCCTCTACCCCTCTCTTCCAACAACAAAAACAAAAATACAAAAAGGGAAAGGAAACTTCAAATAGACAAAGACAAATATAATACAGGTACTCTGACTGTTTTCCAATTAAGATATTCTGTGCAGCAGATTTAATTTAGGCAGATCTAACACGTTAGACAAACAACCAGTGGGTCTATGAGTTGCTTCTCTTGAAACACCAAAAGAAGGGTATATATTGATTGGAGACAGTATTGCTGGGGCAAAAGAGCCTTCTATGAGACAACTACGGAAAGTAGGCTAACAGAGAATAATTTGTTGATACAAAGATTTCTGCTACTGGTAACTATGATTCTAACGATATATGTGATCCAAGTCCAACTAGACAAAGATCGCCAAGTCAAGTTAACTATATAACTACAGTGACATCCTATATTGTAATACACTTAAGTTAGAAAAACATGTATGTTCAAAATTTTTCATGTGTATATACTATATGCAGCTACTTAATACACTCACTACACATTCCAGACACTCTAAACTTTCATATTTATCCTTACAAAGTATGCTTGCAAATATAAACACACGCATATATGAATCTTTATCCCAGCCCACAGTGCTAGGCATCTGCCTAGGCAACTAGAGATCCTCACGTTTAAGATGAGCTGCCCATTTGTATGGTAGCTCATGATTAGGGTATCATTGTTTATGGTAACTTAGTAGAGACCAGCTACAGCCATGAATTTGGGTTCGTCAATCTAATATACAAAATTATGAAAAGGTATTTAAGGAAGTATATGATAGAGGGAGCAGCTGTTTTCCAAATTAATGCTTTATTTCATGAAAGAGGGAGCAGCTGTTTTCCTTGTCCCCCCCCTGGAGGTGGGGACAACCACATTACAATCTCAAGAAGCAGCATTGAAGTAGATCTAGAGGAAAATAGAGAGACCAATGCAGGGGTCTACTGATGAGGGAAGTGGCCAGATTGGCAAGAACATCTGCAGCCTGGTTTCCTTCACAGCAGATGTGCAAAGGCCCGACAATTTTGACACTAAAGAGGGCACAGATTCAAATAAGACCTCAGCAACAATAAAAAAATTCAAGGATGATATGTGATCCAATCAGAGTAAGAGGGTCATCAATATAAGCATATTTCGTGAAAAATATTGGGATCTTGTTTGAGCAGCATGTTCATTTTGGGTGAGATATGAACTCAAGTGCAACAATGGCATTGATTAAGAGGACAGTTCAGATTTGGTGGTACAATTTTAAAGTGAAAAGGTAGAATTGGACAGGAATACTAATAAGAACTAAAGAGCATCTGTGATTAATCATATAGCCAAACACAGGCTACAATGAAGGAAGAGGACACAGCCCAATGAAAAGCTAAAACAAATGGCATAAGTTTTTGTTGGTTATGATAAAGATAACAAAACTTAACTTCACTTTAAAGGAACCCTTTCATGGTGATCTGGTGTGAGATTATTTTTGCATCAACATATATATTTAGCAATAAAAAGAAATGTGCTTCAGTTAATTTGTTATTAAAAAAAAAAACAAAGAACTCATTTGATGAGCATATGCATTTAAATGCTTTGAAGAGGAATAAAATGTAAGAAACAGATATACTTACATGAATTATTAGCACAGGGCAACTGACCATTGGGATTTTGTCAATATTCTGGAAATAGGATGAAATTCAAATGGTTATTGGAATGCATATATAACATAGCTCAAAATCCAGCAAGAACAAAGTAATCATATCATCCAGAGTTCTAAACAAGAATTAACCTTATAGATGTCGAACCAGTACGTCCGTTTTACAGGATACATCACTCTTAAACCCGAAAGTATAGGGCTATGCAAAACAACAGCTCGTAAGTGTGGTAAGCGAGCTGCCAGATCAACAGTAGGCCCACTTCCAACAGACTGGCCATAAAGGATAATCTCTTCCTCCTTTGCACCATAGTTCTCAATAAGGCACTTATAAGCAGCTTCTATATCAGCATAAGTGTTGTGTTCACTTGGCTACCAAAAATAAGTGAAAAGAAATTAGTTTCCAGTCTATCCATGTAATTTCATACTAATCACACATGGAAGATGAATTGTCCCAAGCATATGTATAAGAAAACTGCAACAAACCTTTCCAGATGATCGTCCATAACCAGAATAATCATACCTGCATTAATATGAAAACTTTGTCAAATTGCAAAGCATTACCACAAAAAGTAATTAGTGCTAACAAATTAGCTAGATACCTTTGGCAATTTCACATTGTATGTAAGGTTGGGTGGCTAAGTGATTTTTCTCTTGCTATATAGATATTTAGATTGATTCAATTTCTCACTCTTCATACTAACTCTGCCTAAGGCAGTAACCTAAAGAACAGTAAGTTGGGGCAGAAAGCCACCTGCTTCAATCATACCCATTCGGTCAATGCTTTCAAGTTTAGTAAATTACAGACATAAATGGCTAAAAAGTTTAGTCATGCATATGTAACATTAAATAAAAGAACCCTCAGTATGCAAAATTTTATTTTCTGGAAAAATCAGAGTTGTTCATCAAGGAGATGTTCACACATAAAAAAGGGCATCCTAGTGCACATGGCTCCTGCCATTATGGGGTCTAGGAAGGGTTAGATGTATACAGTATTAGCCTGTGTATGAAGAAGCTACTTCCGTGTTTCAAACTCATGACACTTTGGTCACAATTTTTGCATGTATGACCCTCAAAAAATCATTAAACCATGTATTTACCCTTCAAATAAGTAGAAATGGCACATTTGCACTTCTGAAAGCTTGAAATTTGTTGGCATACTCATCTTATCATTTTCTCTTCACTTCTTTATTGTAAAATTGCATGGAGACCTTTATTCTACTTTCCACATAAATAGGTTCCATCGTTTGCATTGAAAAAAACACTCCACTTTGGACTTTGCTCGACTACTATATCCCTGCTCTCATAACTTAGTCTTTGCATGTGCATGGAAATGTATTATATGTGCATTTCTTATGAATATTAATACATTAATTATTACATAATTTATAATCACAAGTTCCTGACAATTATATGAACATCTTTGCTGTGAATGGAAAGGTAACAGCATGCATTTGTTATATTCATGCATCGATTATTACAGTGTCTATAAGCTACGTGTGTCTCATTTCAGCAGAAGGAAAAATTGTAAAGTCCAAAACAGAACATTTCAGCAAAAGTCAATCTATTCATCAATATCAGTGAACCGTTATTGCAAAAAGTAAAATAAAGTTGGATTTTTTCTTCTAAATCTCCAACAATATGGCAGTTTTTTTTTTTTTTTTTTTTCAGGATCTAATCTAACAACATAGCAATGTATGCAAGCTATCCATTACTTGGAGAGGCGTATAGCTAATTTTAGATTGGTTGGTGGGTATGTATGTAACTATCACATTTTGATAAGTACATAACCAAAGAATGCACATTTCAGATAGATTGCATCCAAATAACGATTTATCAAATGCTCAATCTATTGTTGCGCATACATTTAACCTAGGAAGAAAGAATCATTTTGACCACTTATGATGAACAACTTGATACTCCAGTCAAATTTGCAGCAATATCATGAACCTCAAATCATTTGTCCACATCTCTTTATGAAGCAATTTCGTATGAAAATTTGTGACTTCACCATCATCGCAAGTTAAGAAGAGTGAAGCATTCCACTCTCAGGAAGTTGACAGTTCATTTGGTCTAAGTCCCTTCATTAAATCCAACAATGCAGTCTGCCCTGCATGGTATGGAACATAGAAAAGTACAGCACACAGATTATTCCATCAACCAGTATTACGTCAGCGTCCATGACCTATGAAATGTATCCTGCTTTATGCCAACCTGCTTTGTATGTTCTTGGTTTTCATTTCCATGAAGGGAAAGAGATACCATTGTACTCTTTTGCAAATTCCCTTCCAGCTTCCAGCCAAATCTTCTAAAGCTCTTCCATCTTCTTAGATGGCCCCATTTTAACAAGGCTTTTCTCATTCTTCTTTGAACATCTTGGGGCCCATTAACAACACAAAAAAGAAAAAGAAAAAAAAAACAATATCCTAGTAAGCTTTTATATTAATAGTTATAAAATACATTATTATTTTATATCTAATATAGATGTTGGGGACTTCCAATTCATGTCTATTGCCTCATGGAAGAGAAAAGGAGGGGACATGCCCAATCCATCATTGCCAACCTCCAGGTTCTCACTTTTTTTGCTTTAAAAAACAAGACCAAGAGAGACTTGGTTATCCTATATTTCTGAGTTCTCATGCCTCGCTCGCATCATTTTTGTGTCCATTGAGGGCTTTAGTAGCCCTCAGTCCTCCTCTTATCACTTTTCCATGCAATTACCCCACAAGCTAATCTTTGATTTCTTACTATCAAGGAAGTTCAATGGTTGCGATATGCTCTTTCCACAATCTACAGCAACAGTGTAAGTACCGATTCATACTGGCCCTTAACAAGAATAACATATCTTATGCCCTTGATACTGTAACATACAGCACCTGGTAAGTGGTATCACCTTTGCTTTGCTGACACCAACTATATGACTGTGTTAATACAGTTTGGCATGCACCAATACCCATTCTTAAACCCTTGATCTAAAGGCTTATACATCAAGATCTCATTCACAAACAACATATCCCATCCTTATGGTATATGATGCAGATTGGGTGATTTAAGAGTTTCACTCTGTTACAGATTTATAATATCTTTAAGAAATATATAGACCCTTATTTCTCTCTTAGTGTTATAAAGATCGAAGATGAGTATCCAGTGTAATAATTTATATCTAAAAAGGGAAAACTCTGAGGGGAATCTTTAACCCTATATCCACAATTAATCAGATCACCGTCACCTATAACACACTCTTTCTACCTAAGTCAATTAAATGCAAAGCACGTGCCAACTTCTAGGAGGTAGAAACATCAGCAACAACATTATCATAAATAATCCACCACATCCCTCTAACCTACAAGCCAAAACAGGAAACTACAAAGTGACCACAAGCAAAACAACTGTTTGATTGTAAACTCAGTCTGTATCTTATAAAAATGCTTCAGTTTTACATAACTAATGCACACCCTAACCTTATGGAGCCCTTCATATCAAATGATGCAAGATTCATTCTCAAATTAAAAACAATTGTTTTAGGCCCTTGAAACCCACATGTTGCCCATTTAAACAATCATTCAAGTTCTACATGAAGAGAGAAAGTGAAAAAGAATGAAGAACGAGAAGGATGAGAAGAGGAATGTGAAAAGGGAAAAAAAAAAAAAGTACACACGTAAATTATCTAATCTCTAACTTGCTGTGTGCTTCATTGTCAGATAATTTAGACATTTAAATTATTTAAATTTTATTTCAAAACCAACCTCTTGGACCAATTATTAATTTTAGTAAGGTTACAACTAAAATGAGATAAAATCCACTGGTTCAGACTATTGGTACCTCAAGGACGACCACATGGTGAGAGGAGCAGGGACCAAAACAGCTATCATAGGAAGTGCAACAGTGGCTTCAGTTCTGATACTGAAGCTAAAGTGGCAAAGCATTAGAAAAAGCCATGAAGGAACAGGAAATCAGAGAAAGTGGCAGCAAGAGGAGGGCTGCGGGGGTGTGGACGGGGAGAGAGATGGGCAGGTATGGAGGTTGCCAGCAGTAGCAGAACAAAGCAAAGCAGTTGTCAATGCTAATAGATATAGAAAAAATGACAACTGTGAAGAGATCCAAAGGCGTGAGATAATAGCAAGGCAGCAATGGCAATGGTGGACAGGTTGCAGTTTGATAATGCTGCAGGGATGGAAAGAACTAGAGTGATTCACTAAGCAAGCGAGTACTTTCATGGAAGAGAAAGATAGGAAGACAATCGGAGATCCTCTTTCTTCGGCAAGGTAAAGATACAGTTGAGGCAGCTTGCAAAGCAGCAGTAGAGGCAGCAGTTGGTATAGCAGAAGTTGCATGCAACGGCCAAAAAGGATAGCAGAAAAGAAAACAAAGAGAAGGTCCCAATTAAGACATCTCTTACTTTCTAGCTATTTTAGCATTTAAATCCTAAAATGCAGTCATCG
>UESW01001977.1:326779-337655 GCA_900491605.1 Calamus simplicifolius | reverse complement strand
TGTGATTGATTGAAGCCATGATCGATCTCGGTCGGGACGATGGATCTCGGACCATCGCGATCGATCCGATCGGCGATGATCCGACGGTTGCGTCGATCGAAGCTATGATCGATCCCGGTCGGCGATGACCGATCTCGGACCGTTGTGATCGATCCGATCGGACGATCTCGACATTTGCGATCGATCGAAGCCATGATCGATCTCGGTCGGCGATGACCGATCTCGGACCATTGCGATCGATCCAATGACGAAAATCTGATGGTTGCAATCGATCGAAGCCATGATCGATCCCGGTCGGCGATGACCGATCTCGGACCGTTGCGATTGATCCGATTGGCGAAAATCCAACGGTTGCGATCGATCGAAGCCATGATCGATCCAATCGAGGACGACCAATCTCGGACCGTTGCGATTGATCCGATCGGCGACGATCCGACGATTGCGATCGATCGAAGCCATGATCGATCCCGATCGAGGATGACCGATCTTGGACCGTTGCGATCGATCCGATCGACGAACTGATCGATCCGATCGGTCGGTGACGATCGATCGAAGCCATGATCGATCTCGGTCGACGGATCTGACGCGATCTCGGACCGTCGCGATCGATTCTGATCGGCGATCGATCCGACGGATTGAAGCCATGATCGATCGAACCGTTGCGATCGATGATCGGCGATCCGGCTGCGATCGATCGACGATCGATCTCTCCGATCGGATCATGCGATCGATCGAAGCCGATCGATCGATCTCGGTCGATGACGATCTCGACGGTTGCGATCGATCGAAGCCATGATCGATCCCGGTCGGACGATTCGATGCGATCGATCGATCGACCGATTGCAATCAATCCGATCTGCGACGACGATCCGACGGTTGCGATCGATCGAAGCCATGATCTGATCCCGATCGGCGACGACCGATCTTCGGACCGTCGCGATCGATCCGATCAGTGACGATCCGACAGTTGCGATCGATCGAAGCTATGATCGATCCCAATCGGGGATGACCGATCTCGGCTGCTGGGCAGGGGGAGGAGAGGTGTTGCGGTTGTGGCGACAGTGCGGCGGCGGTGGGGGAGGGGACGAAAGGGAAGGGAACCTGGTGTTTAGAAGTGTAAGGCTGTGGCAATTGGGAGGAGAGAGGCAGAGGGCAAGAGGTTCGTCGTCTTGGTTCTCGTTGTGCTTCCTCTTTCGGTTTGTTTTGTCCATGATGGCTCTTCAAGAGAATGAACAGCAAACAAGACACAACCGGAAATAACGAAGAGTAATTAGCGTTAAGGTTAGGGTTCAAGAGGCTTGGAGGAGGAGGAGGATGATGATTAGCGTTCTTGAAAGAGGGAGTAACAAGAGAGAAACGGAAAGATTTGTGTTCTTGAAAGAGAAGGAAATAAGAGGAAAGATCTTGGACCATCGCGATGGATCCGATCGGCGACGATCCAATGGTTGCGATCGATCGAAGCCATGATCGATCCCGGTCGGTGATGACCGATCTCAGACCGTTGCGATCGATCCGATTGGCGACGATCCGACGGTTGTGATCGATCGAAGCCATGATCGATCCCGGTCGGCGATGATCGATTTTGGACCGTCGCGATCAATCCAATCGGCGACGATCCGATGGTTGCGATCGATCGAAGCCATGATCGATCCCGGTCGGCGATGACCGATCTCGACCATCGCGATCGATCCGATCGTCGACCCGATGGTTGTGATCAATCGAAGCCATGATCGATCTCGATCGGCGACGACCGATCTCGGACCGTTGTGATCGATCCGATCGGCGATGATCCAATGGTTGCGATCGATTGAAGCCAGTAGACCAAGACAGTTTCACGGGCACAGTGCGCGGCCCTTCCGCTTCGCTTCTAGATGGTGCTTGGCTGCTCGTAGTCCCGTTTGGAAAACTTTAAAAGGGTGGGGGAGCGTGAGTCGCGAAGAGAGCAAGGGGGAGACGCCGAGAGCTCGCCGTGGAGGAGGGCTTCTTTTCCTCGTTCCCCAAAAGCCTAATACTAGGGTTTCTCGGGAAACTGATCCCTCTACCTCCATCTCATCCATGTAAGGGGGCGACGGCGAGCTTTTCCTAGGGTTTCTAGAGAGAGATCTTTCTTGTTGTCGGCGTGTTTCGTCTTGTTCGTGTTGCCGCTCCTGAGTGATCGATCAGAGCTAAGGATACTAGGGTTTTGGAGTTTGTCTTAGACGTAGTTTCTAAAGGTTTGTTGTCTACCATTCTAGGGCTTTTTTTACCCCCCGTTTTGGATCGTTTCTTTGTTCTTTTTGGCCCCTGTTTATCTATTTGGATCGAAGTCTTTCTTTAGATGCTAGTCATTTAACTTTCGTTCTTCTTGTATCTTATCTTGTTCCAGTTCTCATATGATTAG
Source organism: Calamus simplicifolius (assembly GCA_900491605.1). Taxonomy (NCBI): domain Eukaryota; kingdom Viridiplantae; phylum Streptophyta; class Magnoliopsida; order Arecales; family Arecaceae; genus Calamus; species Calamus simplicifolius. The sequence goes on along the minus strand of UESW01001977.1, from coordinate 335,275 downwards.
AGTTTACACACACACACCCATATATATATATATAAAAAGAATATTCAGATTTCCTTAAACAATATTTTAAAAATATTACGACGCACAGATGTGCGTCACAATATTTTTATTTCATAATTCTTTTTAATATTTTTATAAAATTTATTTTTTAAAAAACATTGTGACACAATACTTGCGTCGCTAAATAAAAAATTATTTTTATTAATTTACTTTTTTATTGAGTCACTATTGCGTCGCTATTTAACATAATTAATTTCTTAAAAAACATTGCGACACACAGGTTTGCGTCGCATTTTTTTTTATTTCATAATTGTATTTTATAAAAATTAATTTTATTTAAAATAATTGCAATTCAACTAGTGCATCGCTAAATTAAAATAATTTCTCTAATTTTCTGGTTTATTGTGTCGCTAATGCATCGCTATTTAATATAATTAATTTTTTAAAAACATTGCGACGCATAGGGTTGCATCGTATTTTTTTTTTTATAATTATATTTTATAAAATTTAATTTTATTTAAAATAATTGTGACGCAGTTAGTGCGTCGCTAAATTAAAAATAATTTTTTTAATTTTCTGTTTTAATGCATCGTTATTTAACATAGCTAATTTTTTAAAAACATTGCGACGCACTGAGTGTGTCGCAATATTTTTTCTCATATTTATATTTTATAAAAATTAATTTTATTTAAATTATTTGCGATGTAATTGGTGTGTCGCTAAATTAAAAATAATTTTTCTAATTTTCTGGTTTATTGCGTCGCTAATGCGTCGCTATTTAACATAATTAATTTTTTTAAAAAATATTGCGACGCACTGTGTTGCATCGCAATATTTTTTCCTATATTTATATTTTATAAAAAATTAATTTAAAAATATTGCGACGCATTATTTGTGTCGCTAAATAAAAAATTAATTTTTTTTATTTTTGGTTTATTGAGTCGCTAATGTGTCGCTAATTGCGTACGAAGACGTCGTAAAGTGGTCGCATTTAGTGATGAATAGTTGCAATCGCTAAATTTGCGTCACTATTTCAGTATTTTCTTATAGCGGAAGATCGTCGGATCTAGATCTTTAGCCGCCCTTGGGGACGGCCTCGCCGCACGTGGACGCCCCGTGTCTTGCATATTCTACACCATCCTCCTGTCGTCGGCTGTCGATGTGGCACGTGATCATGGCGTCCCCTCTGCCATCTACTGGCAGCCTGCTACAGTTTTCGCCAGCTACTATCACTACTTCCATGACTACAACGGGCTCATCACCTCCCACAGTCACGACCCATCATCGTTCACTGTAAATTTTCCAGGGTTGCCGCCGCTCCAAATCGGTGACCTCCCATCGCTCTTCACGATCGCCAAATCCGATGATTCAATCCTTTCTGCTTTCAGAGAGATGTTTGAAACACTGGATCGGGAAGAGAAGATCTCAAATCCAAGAATTCTGATGAACACCTTCGACGCATTAGAGAAGGATGCGATCATGACCACTGATAGCATGGAACTCATCGTCATAGGGACAGTGGTCCCATTCCTTAGATGGCAAGGATTCAGAAGGCACCGTCTCCGATGGCGGTCTTTACAAACCGGATAGCAGGGGATACATGGAGTGGTTAGACTCGAAGGCGGAGAGGTCGGTTGTCTTCGTGTCGACGTTCGGAAGCATTTCGGTGTTAAAGAAGCACCAGCTGGAAGAGCTGTTTTTTTGGGGGCTAAGAGCGAGCGGAAGGCCTTACCTGTGGGTGGTGCGGAAGGAGTACAGAGGGGAATTAGGTGTCGAGCTGGAGGAGGGGGAGAAGGGGATGGTGGTGGAGTGGTGCTCTCAAGTGCAGGTGCTGTCCCACCCGTCGGTTGGGTGCTTCGTCACCCACTGCGGATGGAACTCGTCATTGGAGAGCATGGTGTGTGGGGTGCCGACGGTTGGGGTGCCGCTGTTTATGGACCAAGGGATCAATGCGAGACTGGCAGAGTTTTGGGGGACGGGGTGAGGGGTGGGCTAATTGAAGAAATTTTATATCATAATCAAAAGTTGAATTTTATTCATTCATAATACAAATTATATATAGGAATATAAGGATCAATTATGATCAACTAAATATGAAATACAATCAAGTAAAATCAATTAAATATTAATCAAGCAAATACGATCAATTAAGCACCTAAATATGGTACCAACATTTGTATACAATAAGAGAATATATAAAAATATATAGTATCCTAATACGCCCCTTCAAATTAGAGCTTAGAGGTCACAAATGCCCAACTTGTGCAATAAACTGAAGAAATGATCTCGACCTAGAGCTTTGATAAATATATCTGTTAGTTGAGTGGAAGAAGGCACATGAGCAGTGACAATTTGGTGAGATTGAATTCGTTCATGCACAAAATGATAATCGATCTTAATGTGCTTTATGCATTCATAAAAAATAGGATTGGTGGCAATATGAAGAGCGGCTTGATTGTCACAACGAAGAACCATTGGTTGATAATGTAAAATCTAAAAATCTTGAAGCAATGTTTTCAATCAAGTAAGTTCACTCATAGTGGAAGCCATAGCATGGTATTCCGCTTTAGCAGAAGAGCGAGACACAGTTGTTTGTTTCTTAAATTTTTAGAAGATAAAGTAATCACCAAGAAAGATAATGTAACCAGTGGTGGAGCATCTAGTCATAGGACACCCTGTCCAATCAGCATCACAATAAGCATTAAGTTGAAAGGAGCTTGAAGAAGAAAGAAGTATATCTTAACCAAGTGAAGATTTTATGTAGTGGAGCACACGTATAGCAGCATCAAAATGCGATTGCTTAGGATTCTGCATGAACTGAGACAGAATGCTCACATTATAATAAATATCGGGTCTAGTACGATTCTAAGATAAAGCAAACGTCCAATAAGATGTCGATATTGTAAGGGATCATTGAATGGAGAATCAATATTAGAAGAAAGATTATGTTGTTGCTCCATTGAAAAACCACAAGGACGAGTACCAAGCATATATGCTTGCATCAGTTAAAATGTCTAGAGCATATTTATGTTGACTGAGAATAAGATCATTTGCTGTATGTGCCACTTCAATACCAAGAAAGTACTTTAAGGAACTAAGATCCTTAATAGAGAAGTGGTGAGAAGATAAAGTTTCAAGGCAGCAATACGAGCAGGATCATTATCGATGATAATGATATCGTCCACATAAATCAAAACTGCCACAAAACTGCCACCCTTTGAAGAAGTAAAGAAAGAACTATCAGCATGAGATTGCAAAAAACCAATAGATTTGAGAGAAGTTGTGAACTTTTCGAACCAATTTCGTTGAGCTTGTTTGAGACCATAAATTGACTTGTGAAGAAGACAAACTCGTGTATCAACTTTATGAGAATAGCCTTGTGGGCATTTCATGTATACCTTTTCGTGTAAGTTTTCTTGCAAAAAGGCATTATTGACATCAAGTTGATGAAGATTCCAATGATTAATAGATGCAATAGTCAGCATAACTCTTACAGTAACCAATTTAGTAACTGGGGCAAATGTCTTATGATAATTGAGACCTTCAATTTGAGTGAAGCCTTTAGCAACTAATCGTGCCTTATAATATTCAATAGTACCATCAGGTCGATATTTGATTTTGTATACCCACTTGGAATCAATTACTCACTTTCCAGCTGATAGAAGAACAAGAGTCCAAGTTTGGTTTCTTTCAAGAGCAGCAATTTTAGCTTTCATGGCTTCTCTCTATTGTTCATGCTTAATAGCTTGAGAAAAGGTAGTAAGTTCTTCATGGGATGTAATGGCTGCAAGAGAAGCTAAATGTTTGGGAGAAAAAGAAGAATATGAAACAAAGTTGGAAAGTGGATGAGAAGTATCTGAGTTAGCTGAATGAATACAGGCTTACGTGGGATCAAGCGACGAAGGTATAGTGTAAATATAATCCTAAAATTGAAGCGGAGCATGACGAGCACGAAGTGGTGGGATAAAGGTGGGCTTGAAGGAGTAGGTGTGGTTTCAGAAATATGATCTGAATTAGCATATGGTGATTCAGGACTTGGGAACGAGACAGGAAGTGATGACACAACAGGATTAGTGTCTTGTAAAGACAAAATTGAAGGATTACATGATGATGGCTCAAGAGTAGTAAGTGATAGCTCAAGTGGGTAAATGACGTGATCGGAATCAATACAAGCAAGAGCAATTGGAATAGAGGGATTTTGTTTTTGTGTGAGTAAGAAAAAACATCTTCATAGAAAATGATATCCCTTGAAGTAAATATTTGGTGGGTAGTAAGGTCAAAGACTCTATACCCCTTTTGACCATGAGGATAACCAACAAAAATGCATTTGGTTGCACAAGAATCAAACTTGGCTCAAGATAAGGAGTGGTTATGAGCATAATGGTGATTTTCCAAATAATACTTCATGAGGAGTACAATGAGAAAGTAAAGGTGTAGGAGTTATATTGATTAAGAAGGCTATTGTAAGGATACACTTACCCCAGAAATTGATAGGTAATTGGGTGATTTGTGGGCCAAGGAAGGGTGATCAACTTTCCACCTTATCTTGATTAAGGGTTTGTGCCCTTAAAGTTAATTATGAAAATACTGTGCAACAAGCAAATGTCCCGCTCTTGAAATTATCAAACAAAATTAATCTAATTATTTTTTTTAAAGATTTTTGTGATTAAGTTTCTAATTTCCTAATAAATTATGAGATGTTAATGGAAAAAATTTTGAGTTTCGCAAAAAATAAATTTACCTAAGTCAATCTAAGCATATAAATAAAATATTTTATTTTTATTTTTGTTATACTTTATTTTTATTATTTATTTATTACTATTATTACTTTTTTCTTAAATTAATTATCTTTTATGGAAAGTGTCTTAGGGTTTTATTTCATATTCTTTTAAGGTAAGTTAATTAAAAGAAAAAGGTTGATTAGGTTAAAAGTGGATTTGTGACAAGAAGAAAAGTAATTTTTTTTATGGTAAAAAGAAAATAAGAAAATCTAACAATTAAGGTAACTATAAAAAAAAAAAGCAATAAGCTAAAGAGAGCAATAACTATTCAACAAAAAGAAATTTTTTTTACTCTTTTCTTTTATATAGAAGCAAGAATAATAATGAAATAAAAAAAAATTAAAAATAAGAATAAAATAAGAAAAAATTGTAATATTTTTTTTGTGAAGTAATCGTGCCTGGATCCCGGCAACTGCCAAAATTTGATTGCTGCAGTTGGCGGTCAAAAATAAAACCTACTCACTACTATAGCTAGTGGTGAATCGGGATCGTATCCTCAGGGATCAAGGGCAATTATTTATGAAAGAGAAAAAAAATTATCTATAGAGGATTATATTAAGAATAGTGGTTATTAAAAGATAAAACTAATTAATTAACAAAATTCAATAGCAGAGAAGCAACCCAAATCCGAATCCACCATGTAAACAGGTTTTATATTCTTTTTTAATGTTGCAATAATAATAAGTTTTATAAATTTAAAATTAGAATAATTTATCTCTTGTTAGGCACAACCGTATCAGGAGATCACGGCACATCCGCTTAGAACATAAACTATTAATAATTAAGGTTAAGGATCAATCTATATACTACGATCTGTCTCTCTTAGGCATGTACCATATCCTGATATCATGGTATCAATAGAGAGTACAGGCTGTGTATGCCAGATCAGAACCAATCAGAAAAATAACTCAAAAGATATAATAAAGAAGAGCATAATTTTTATTGCATAAAAATTAAGAACAAAAAGAAAGATAAAACCTGATTACAGGCTTCATCATCATCCAAGTTGAAAGAATCTAGCCATGCATTGCTGCTACCACCATCCTCTTCCAGGCCTAAATACAATAATCTAAATAAAAGAAGAATAAAAAGAGCTTTGTAGAAACTTCTCCCAAATACTGCTTGAGGTTCTCTTTATAGAGCTCGTCTAGGGTTTCCTTCTAGTCAAAGTTGAGTCAATCGGGCGCTCAAGATCGTTTAGATATTGTGAGAAAATTTCTCAGCCATCCGTTCAACATCACCTACCTTAGTTTGCATTAAGATCATGCGAAATCATCTCTTTCTTCCTTTTTGGGTAAACCAATCCTGATTTGAGTGCGGTCTGCATCGTTGGACTCAAAAATCGAGCTCTTTCCATCTATAGGCTCCTTTTCTGCAAACATCCATAAAAAGTATTAATTTTTAATAAATTTAAAGTAATTAATATTTATTTTAATAGTTAAATTGGATAATAAATAGACTTATCACACTTGGAATCGTAAGGCACGAGCAACTTCAAGCAAGTGATGATGTTTGCGTTCGACTACACCATTTTGCTGTGGTGTATCAGTACAAGAGGTTTGGTGCAAGATTCCTTGTGAATAAAAATTATTGCATAGGGCCTGATATGAATTCTTTTCCATTGTCACTATGAACTTGTCAAACATTAGTATTAAATCTTTTCACCATTTGACAAAAATTGACTAAATAGTTATATGCATGCGATTTGTATTTCATCAAATAAACCCAAGTGCACCTACTACAATCATCAGCAATTGTTAAGAAATATTGACAACCAGAATGAGAAGGAGTTGAATATGGACCCCAAATGTCATAATGAATAAGAAAAAATATTTGATTACTTCTCTTTTGGCTAATAGGAAAGGATAATCTAGTTTGTTTGGAACGATGACAAATATCACAATTATGTTTATTAATAGAAGAAGAACATGACAAACTGATGATTTTTGATAGATGACTAATGGAGACATGACCGAATCGCTTATGCCATAAGTCCAAGGAATCACTCGTCACTTGAGATGCCATCGCCTTTTTCTAAAAGTCACAGTAATAGATCCCATTACACAAATTACCCATTCCAATTAGCCTCCTCATGGAAAGATCCTAAAAAACACAAAAAGTGAAAAAGAAATATGACAACACATTGAAATTGTTCATTAGTTTACTAACAGACAAAAGATTGCAAGTAAATTGAGGCACGCAAAGAACTTTATCAAGAGTAATGTCTTTGGACAATTGAGTTTGTCCTATATGTGTGACTTGTATGGATGAGCCATTAGGAATTTGAACAGGTATAGAATGAGGAATTCTATTAACTAATGTAGATATAAAAGGTGTCATGTGGTCTGTTGCACCATTATCAATGATCTAAGGTGAAGTAGAAGATATGGTCTTATCAGCAAAATTAGCAGAGTGAGGAGTTAGATCACTGCCAAGAAGAACCATGAGTTGGTTATATTGTTCAATTGTTAAGCCATGAACTAGAGATTGATTGACAGAAGATGCTATGGACAATGGTTCATGTGAAGCATTTGCCACAAAAGGATTTTCATGATTCTGTGTATGTGATGATTCAACCTTCAAGCGAGACTTGTTTGTCTTCCAATTGGAAGGATATCTCATGAGTTTGAAGTACTTTTCTCTTGTATGTCCCATCTTGTCACAATATGAACAATGATCCTTGGTACGTGATTCAGTTTTGCCATGAGTTGTTATCTTGACTGCTAGAGTCGTCGTCTCAATAACTGGTACTCGAGAAGAGGTGAGAGCAAGTTGCTTTTCTTTTGTAGTGACCATAGCATAAATTTTACTCAATGAAGGCAAGGGCTCCATATTTAAAATTTGAGATCTTATAGTAGAAAAGCTATCATTGAGACCTATAAGGAATTAATGTACCTTTTCTATCTCTCGACTTACAATAAGGTTCTTGGCTGCTCTACATGTACAACCACAAGTGCATTTTGGGGCTAGATCATAAACTTGTAATGCATCCCCTAAAGCTTTGAGCTTTGTGTAATAGGCTACAACTGATGTTGTTTCCTAATTGACGATGACTAAATCCCATTTGAGCTCATGAACTCATGGTGCATATCTTGTGAAAACCTTTCTTCAAGATTCATTCAAATTTTGTGAGCACTATCTGCATAGGCTATACTATCATGTGAATCTTTAGCCAAGGTGTTAAAGATCCAAGATATTACCATAGAATTACACTTGGTCCACATATGATATTCAGCAGCATCCAGGCTTGGCTTTGGGAGTGACCCATCGACAAAACTCATCTTATTCTTGGCATAAAGAGCATTTTGCAGCACTCTCCTCCATATATGATAATTGTCTCCATCTAAAAAATTTGAAAAAAAAACTCTTTCAAATCATCACTTGGATGAAGATAATATGGAGATTCTGAGTCAACAAGTTTGTTACCCCCTCCAAAATCCCACCTTTGACCTTTGAAGAAATAGAACTTGTATTATTAGCCATGGCTAAACAAAAATTAGCAAAGCTTTGCCTTTAGAATGAACCTTGCTCTGATACTATGAAGAATTTTATATCAGAATCAAAAGGTGAATTTTATTCATTGAATGATGCAAACCATATATAGGATTACAAGGATCAATTAGGATCAACTAAATATGGAATTCAATCAAGCAAAATCAACTAGATATGACATACAATCAAGCAAATACGATCAACCACCTAAATATGGTATGAA
>UESW01001977.1:224792-311234 GCA_900491605.1 Calamus simplicifolius | reverse complement strand
ATAGGTTAAAATACAAAATTTGCTTAAGTACTAAGGGATAGGGGTCACCCTAGTTCCATATCCAAAATCTAACATGATGGGCCATAGAGGCTACCACCCAATCAGCCGCAGAATTGGCTTCATGGTAGTATGCCGGATCTGGGCTCTGTGGACTTCCCGAAGGATAGACCAAATGTCATAGAGTAGTGGATTGATAGAAACTTGATTGTGACTTTCCTTGCGAATCCATCGGATGACAGTTAGAGAGTCCCCTCTATAAGAATGCTGTGAGCATGAAGGATCCGAGAAGCCTAGGCAATACCAGCCTAAGTTGCATAAAGCTCAGCCATAGGGACAAAGGAGTCAAGAATGCCAAAACTATCCGCTAACAGCAAAGCTCCATCGATCCCTCGAATAATAAAGGCTTAACCAGCTAATCTTCCTCGAATACTCCCATCAAAGTTGATTTTGACAAGCCCTGAAGGAGGGGCTCCCAAGAGATAAAAATATACCGATTCGCTGCCAAAGCAGTAGGGGAACCTCAGTGGCCAGAGGTATCAGAATCAAAAGCATTGCGATGAAGTACGAATTCCATCGATAGAGATATGATTTTTTGCACAATCCTGTGAGAAGATATAATATCATCAGTGAAGATAAGCAGGTTCCGCTATAACCAAATCTAATAGGCTATAGCAACCCAAAGGGCGCCCTGCTGCTGGGTGGCCCTTCGGAGATCATCAAGGAAAGGAGACCACGACGAACCCATATCATCCACTCTACAGTAATAACACATCCTTTGCCAAATCCATTTCGCTCTGAGGCAAATGAAGATGGCATGGTCAGTAGTCTCCTTCTTTTGCCCATACAATGGGCAAGTAGCCTGGATGGCCATGCCCCTTCTAGAGAGCAGAGAGAAGGTAGGAAGACAGTCCCACACAAGCCTTCATATAAAGAGCTGAACCTTGGGATGGATGGGGAGCTTCTAGATCCAAGCAGCATCCCTCGTGCACTGAGGTTATGGCCTATAACCTTCATAAGGTCCCTGGTGGGAGCCCTAGAAAGACATGATCTCTGCCATAACCTAGTGCCAGCTGTATGCCCCGGGATGAGAAAAATAGGAGGAATCCGATGAGATAGCTTGTCACGCCCCAGACCCAAATATCGGGCTAGGGTGACAACCCGCCGCGTGCCGGGCACGCAAGGCGTCACAAAATTTTTAACATATAACACCATTATATATATAACCAAGCCAAATCATCACTCAATACTAAAAGTTTTGGGTTACAAACCCTTACACACCACAATAATAAAGTTTGGGCATCAAGCCCTACACATAAGTAATACTGGGGTTACAACAAAATAATGGGTCTTGTTTTATTTAATAGAAGATCCATCACCCCAACATCCATCTTCAATCTCGTGGCTCTGACAAAAACATTGTAAGATTTTTATGAGCTTACACTCAATAAGTAAGCCACGTTATACAGTCAAATCATAGCATAGCAATCAATAAGCACATAAATGATTTGCATGCTTAAACATTCCACAAATACTCAAACATGCAATGTAAGTAAACCCACTGTTTATACTCTCAATGGTAACTGTAAATGTGACCCACGGCCCTGCAATATCTCAATAGTGTACCAACAAGCATCCCCCTACTGAAAGGGTCCAGATACCAGGGTCACGCCATATCATAATCCACCAGAACACATACTCTATATGTGTGATGCCACCTCGAACCAAGCAGAACACATCCTCTAGATGTGTGATGCCACCTCATAGTAACTCAGAACACATCCTCTAGATGCGTGATGCCATCTCGAACCCAAGCAGAACACATCCTCTAGACGTGTGAATGGCATAAACAAGCAGAACACATCCTCTAGACGTGTAGGTGGCATAAATCATCAGAACACATCCTCTAGATGTGTGTGGCATAAATCATCAGAACACATCCTCTAGATGTGTGTGTGGTATGACATGATAAAGGAGAACGGCGACACATAACAGTACCTCACATCATGCACAAACATATCAATAACATCTTCATATTGCATAAACAGTGGATTATACTTACTTAACAATTGCATGTAATATATCACATCAATGTCATAATAACTGCATCTCTCATGCATAGCATCCACATATGAAATCATTCTCAATCATAGCACATAAACAACAATGTACTCATCTACTTACAATTTAGCCATAACAATTCTTCATGTCACAATATAATTCATAATTTAAAATTCATATAATGAATAAAATAATTTATTAAATACTGATAACTGGCTTACTTACCTCAGTACGCAATCCAACAGGTATATATCAGCTAGTCAGATGTCTGAGCACCTACAGGATCATTTTACACAATTAATTTATTAGAAAGAATATTAAAATGACCCTTAGAATTCTACCCAGACTAGTTCACGGGCCCAACTTTGGGCTCGAATATCTCCCACTATACACACCCAATTGGGGAAAGTAAAAATACCCCAAGAAACTAGAATTCACCCAGATTCTAGCCATAAAATATTTTGCTAATCCGGCCCGTTACGGGGCCCAAAAATAGCCCCAAAAATCATTGCTGCGGCCCAAAGGCCCTGAACCGGCCGGCCCAGCCGGCCCAGTTCACCAACCCACCCGATCCCCTGTTTCACCGAACAGGGGACGGGTATCTCGCCGGCGGCCAGGGCCGCCGCCGGCCAAATTGAGGGCGGCCCGGCCGCCGGTGGCCGGGCCAGAGCCGGCCGCCGCCGCGGCCGGCCACCAATCCCCCCTCTCTCTCTCAATTTCTCACTTCTTCTCTCTCACATCCGCGCGGCACGTCCTGTGCCGGCGGCACGGCCGGCCACCTTGGCCGGCCGGACCTCCACCGGACGCACGCCCGCGCCGGTGGAGGCGACAGGCCGAAGCTCAGGCCCGGCGAGGCGGCGAGCACGCCGCCGGGGACCGGCTTCGCCACCGCGAGAGAAGGGCCGATTGGCCCTCTCTCTTCTCTCTCTCCACCACCACCCCGCCGGACACCTCCCCCGGTGCCGGCGGGGTCGCCGGCCAAAGCTCAGGCCCGGCGAGGCGGCGAGCACGCCGCCGGGCCTGAACCAAGGATCCGGCTTCTCTCTCTCGCTCTCTCTCTTCTCTCTTCTCTCTCTCTCTCTCTCTCTCTCTCTCTCTCTCTCTCTAGACCAGGGGATTACCTGATGGAAACGCGCCAGGATGATGGAGGGAGTCCCTCCATCACATATTTAATCCCCTGCGCAACGCTTCGGTTTAAGGGGTCGGGAAACCGAAGCGCTTCGCTGAGAGCGAAGCGTCGGACAGCACAGGACCAAGTCCTGAACCTGGTTCACATGAACCGGGTACTACATCCTCCCCTCCTTATAAAAATTTTGGCCTCGAAATTGGTATACTATAAATCTCAAAAGTCAACAATCTAAGATAGATAAATTACCTTCAAATAATTGTGGATACTTTGTTTTAATTTCTTCCTCCAGCTCCCAAGTAGCCTCCCTCTCAGAGTGATTATTCCACTGAACTTTGACATAAGGGATGGTACGCCGCCTCAGAATCTGATCCTTGCGGTCCACGATACGCACAGGATGTTCCTCATATGATAAATCCTTCCTCAACTGAATAGGCTCATAAGCTATAACATGACTGGGGTCTGAAACATACTTCCTCACATAGATACATGGAATACATTGTGAACACCAGATAAATCGGAGGCAGTGCTAAGCTGTATGCAACCTCCCCAACTCTGCTCAAGATCTCAAAAGGTCCAATATAGCGTGGACTAAGCTTTCCTCTAATCCCGAATCTCATCACATCCTTGGTTGGTGATACCCTTAAGAAAACATGATCCCCAACCTGAAATTCTAACTCTCTCTTCTGACGTCAGCATAACTCTTCTGCCTGCTCTGAGCTGTACGAAGACGCTCCCTGATCAAATGCACCTTGTCAACTGTCTGCTGGATCAGCTCAGGGCCTAGCAATTTCCTTTCCCCTACGTCATCCCAACATAAAGGAGATCTGCACCTCCTACCGTACAAAGCCTCAAATGGGGCCATCTGGATACTGGCTTGATAACTATTGTTATAAGCAAACTCCACCAAAGATAAGTGGTTATCCCAAGCCCCACCCAAGTCCATTACACAGGCGCGCAACATATCTTCTAGAATCTGTATGGTCCTTCTGACTGCCCGTCAGACTGGGGATGATAAGCCGTACTGAAGTTTAATTTGGTCCCCAAGGCTTTATGAAGACTCTTCCAAAACTGTGATACAAATCTGGTATCCCGGTCAGATACAATAGAGACAGGAACACCATGGAGTCTCACAATCTGCTCCAAATACAAGCTAGCCAATCTGTCACTCGAGACTCCAACTCTGAAAGGTAGGAAATGAGCTGACTTTGTCAGTCTGTCCACAATAACCCAAACTGCATCATTACTCCTGGGAGTTTTGGGCAGACCAGTCACAAAATCCATAGTAATCTTTTCCCATTTCCACTGAGGAATCATCAAAGATTGAAGAGGTCCCGCAGGTTTTTGATGCTCGGCCTTCACCCGCTGACATACTAAGCACTTGGCCACAAACTGAGCAATATCCTCTCATCCCTTTCCACCAAAAATTCTCCTTTAAGTCTCTATACATTTTAGTACCACCAGGATGCACAGTATAGGGAGAGTAGTGAGCCTCCCTCAAAATCTCGGCTTTCAACTCCTCATTGCTAGGTACACAAAGTCTGCCTTCAAATCTCAGGGATCCATCATCCATTACATAAAATCCACTCTGACTCCTGACTGAACAGCAACTTTAATTCTTTGAAGATCTGGATCTTCCATCTGGGAGGACTTAATTCTGTCAACAAGAGTCGGCTGAAGAATAAGTGCAGCAACAAGTCCATCAGACTGCTGTACTCTCAGTCCAATCTCCCACCTCTCGAGGTCCTTCAGAATGTGAGGCTGGGAGGTAAGCATAGCAGCTAACTCAGAAGAGGTCTTCCTACTCAAAGCATCAGCCACAACATTAGCCTTCCCTGGATGATAATGTAGATTCAGATCATAGTCCTTCAGAAGTTCCAACCACCTCCTCTGCCTCAAATTGAGCTCCTTCTGTGTGAAGATATATTTTAGACTCTTATGGTCTGTATACACATCACACGACACCCCATAGAGATAATGCCGCCAAATCTTCAAAGCAAAAACCACCGCAGCTAATTCCAGATCATGAGTAGGATAGTTCTGCTCATAAGGCTTCAGCTGTCTGGAAGCATAGGCTATCACCTTTCCATTCTGCATTAGGACACATCCCAATCCTTTCCGAGAGGCATCAGTATAAAGTGTAAAACCCTCAGATCCTGTCGGAAGAACAAGGATGGGAGCTGACACCAAACGCTGCTTTAACTCCTGAAAACTTTCCTCACACTCCTCTGACCAGTCAAACTTCACTCGTTTCTGGGTTAAACGAGTTAGGGGTAGAGCGATGCGAGAGAAGTCTTCCACAAATTTTCGATAATACCCGGCTAGCCCCAAGAAGCTTCTGACTTCAGCCACATTGGAAGGTCGGCTCCAGCTAATAATAGCTTCAATCTTCTTCGGGTCCACAGAAATGCCATCCACAGAAATTACGTGACCCAAGAAAGCTACTTGGTCCAACCAAAACTCACACTTCTGCAGCTTGGCATAAAGCTTCTTCTCCCGAAGAGTCTGAAGCACAATCCTCAAGTGATCCTCATGCTCCCTGAGACTCTTAGAATAGATCAAAATATCATCAATAAATACAACCACAAACTGATCCAAGTATGGCCTAAAATTCTGTTCATCAAATCCATGAACGCTGCCGGGGCATTAGTCAAACCAAACGGCATCACCAAAAACTCATAATGGCCATATCTAGTTCTGAAAGCTGTCTTAGGCACATCCCCATCCTTGACTTTAAGCTGATGATAACCTGACCTGAGATCAATCTTAGAGAATACCCGGGCTCCTTGAAGTTGGTCAAACAAGTCATCAATCCTCGGCAAAGGGTACTTATTTCGCACTGTCACCTTGTTGATTTCCCGGTAATCAATGCATAGCCGAAGACTGCCATCCTTCTTCTTAACAAATAGAACTGGAGCACCCCAAGGAGAAGCACTAGGCCTGATAAATCCCCGATCTAGGAGTTCCTGCAATTGGTCCTTCAACTCTTTTAGCTCAGCCGGGGCCATACGATAAGGGGCCTTGGATATAGGTCCAGTTCCAGGAATCAAATCAATGGAGAACTCAACCTCCCGGTCAGGGGGCAACTCCGATAATTCATCCGGAAAGACATCAGGGAATTCTCTAGCTATAGGAATATCCTCCAACTTGGCCTCTTTCTTTTGAAGATCATTAATAACAGCAAGAAATCCTTGGCCACCACTCCTCAGATACTTTTCAGCCTGTAGTGCCGAAATAAACACTGAGGCTAGAAGTTTCTGGCCACCAGTAAAACTAAATTCGGGCTGACAAGGAATTTTGAAGTTGACGATCTTCCTGAAACAGTCTACAGAAGCATGATAGGAAGCTAACCAATCCATGCCAAGGATAACATCAAAGAATTTCAGTGGAAGGACAATAAGATTGGCATTCAGCTTCCTATCCTCAATGATAATCAAGCAGGATTTGCATACAGTATCAACTTTCATAGTATCACCATTTGGAAAGGCAATGTGTAATTCATGGTCTAGAGATTCAGGTGTCAATGATGCATTCTTGCCAAGGTAGGTGTCAGATATAAACGAATGCGTGGCACCCGGATCAATTAGAGTCTGAGCATAATCATTGCCTATCTTAATCATTCCTGGACGTAAATGAAATTTCATTTTAACAATAAGAATATAATGTCCTAACTAATTATTAATGCATTGCACAGGATAAGAATGTAATGCTAGATGTGAAATATTGATATACCTGTCACCACAGAATTAGAAGCGGCAGCATCCTGCTGAGTGAGAGCGAAGACCCTTCCCTGAGTCCTCGGTGGTTGCTGCTGCTGCTGATCCCTTGACTGGAAGATGGCTGCTGGTTCTTTCGAAGGGGACATGTGGCTATCTTATGGCCAGTCTTTCCACAGGAGAAACAGGCACCAGACACTCCACGGCAAGGTCTCCCCGGGTGGAAATTCCCACAGCGAAAGCAGCGAGCCTCTCTATTCGGTTGTCCTCCTGGGGCCTGGGGTGCACCTCTCTTCTTGGCATGAGCTGGGGGTTGGCTAGAATTATGCCCTTTCCTCTTCTTCTGCTGCTCCCAATCCCTCTGAACCGTATTCATATCTCTCTCAATTACTAAGGCCTTATTTACCACGGCACTGTAAGTGTGAAGCTCAAATGCGTTGACCGCCTGCATCAGTCTGGGTCGAAGTCCCTCCGTGAATCGGGTGATCTTGGCCATTTCATTAGATACTATACTTGGAGCAAAACGGGCCAACCTGGTGAATTCAGCTTCATATTGGGCCACCGAAAGATTCCTTTGCTCCAACTTAAGAAATTCTGATTCCATCCTCCTCTGCATACTCCTGGGAAAGTACTTGTCGAAGAATGCCTCCTTAAACTGTTCCCAAGAAATAGTCTGACCACCCCGACGCTGCTCCTCTACTAACCACCAGTCATAAGCCTCCCCTTGGAGAAGATAAGTAGCAAATCTGATCCTCTCCATCTCCTGACTACCATGGGCCATAAAAGCCTTCTCCATATCTCGCACCCATCTCTCAGCATCAATAGGGTTGCTTGAACCAGAGAAAGGAGCAGGGGCAAACTTCTTGAAATCTGCAAAGCTGCGGCCGTTCCCCACCCAGGATTGAGATAAAGCAGACTGGTCGGCGGTGCTGATTGAGTGGGTAAGGTTGGCTGCAACTGCGGAACAGGAAGGGTAGGCTGAGTCGGAGCAGAAGGGGGTGCAGACTGAGCGGTCAAAGCCTGCTGGATCTGATGCTGCATGTCCCGCATAGACTGCGCCATACCCGAGAGAGCTTGAAGCATCTCGGACTGGAATCGCTGGTGCTCAGTTCCTACTGGGTTGGCAGGGGCCGTACCTCCAGTAGTTCCTTGACCCACCGGCTGATCAGCATTACCGGCCAGAGAGTCCTCCTCATACTGTTGGCTCCTAGTACGGCGAGCCATAACTATTTCCTGTTAAATTAGATGTGGTTAATATCATCATAAACTAAAGTGTCAGGTCTCTAAGTATAATGTCATCAAAATATGTTCTCTACGTGTTATCATGTCAATATGTCTGTGTCCCTAGGGTCATAACCTAGCTCTGATACCACTAAAGCTGTCACGCCCCAGACCCAATATCGGGCTAGGGTGACAACCCGCCGCGTGCCGGGCACGCAAGGCGTCACAAAATTTTTACACATAACACTATTATATATAACCAAGCCAAATTCATCACTGAATACTAAAAGTTTTGGGTTACAAACCCTTACACACCACAATAATAAAGTTTGGGCATCAAGCCCTACACATAAGTAATACTGGGGTTACAACAAAATAATGGGTCTTGTTTATTTAATAGAAGATCCATCACCCCAACATCCATCTTCAATCTCGTGGCTCTGACAAAAACATTGTAAGATTTTTATGAGCTTACACTCAATAAGTAAGCCACGTTATACAGTCAATCATAGCATACAATCAATAAGCACATAAATGATTTGCATGCTTAAACATTCCACAAATACTCAAACATGCAATGTAAGTAAACCCACTGTTTATACTCTCAATGGTAACTGTAAATGTGACCCACGGCCCTGCAATATCTCAATAGTGTACCAACAAGCATCCCCCTACTGAAAGGGTCCAGATACCAGGGTCACGCCATATCATAATCCACCAGAACACATACTCTATATGTGTGATGCCACCTCGAACCAAGCAGAACACATCCTCTAGATGTGTGATGCCACCTCATAGTAACTCAGAACACATCCTCTAGATGCGTGATGCCATCTCGAACCCAAGCAGAACACATCCTCTAGACGTGTGAATGGCATAAACAAGCAGAACACATCCTCTAGACGTGTAGGTGGCATAAATCATCAGAACACATCCTCTAGATGTGTGTGTGGCATAAATCATCAGAACACATCCTCTAGATGTGTGTGGTATGACATGATAAAGGAGAACCGCGGCGACACATAACAGTACCTCACATCATGCACAAACATATCAATAACATCTTTATATTGCATAAACAGTGGATTATACTTACTTAACAATTGCATGTAATATATCACATCAATGTCATAATAACTGCATCTCTCATGCATAGCATCCACATATGAAATCATTCTCAATCATAGCACATAAACAACAATGTATTCATCTACTTACAATTTAGCCATAACAATTCTTTATGTCACAATATAATTCATAATTTAAAATTCATATAATGAATAAAATAATTTATTAAATACTGATAACTGGCTTACTTACCTCAGTACGCAATCCAACAGGTATATATCAGCTAGTCAGATGTCTGAGCACCTACAGGATCATTTTACACAATTAATTTATTAGAAAGAATATTAAAATGACCCTTAGAATTCTACCCAGACTAGTTCACGGGCCCAACTTTGGGCTCGAATATCTCCCACTATACACACCCAATTGGGGAAGTAAAAATACCCCAAGAAACTAGAATTCAACCCAGATTCTAGCCATATAATATTTTGCTAATCCGGCCCGTTACGGGGCCCAAAACCAGCCCCAAAATCTGCTGCACGGCCCAAAAGGCCCTGAACCGGCCGGCCCAGCCGGCCCAGTTCAATCAACCCGATCCCCTGTTTCACCGAACAGGGGACGGGTATCTCGCCGGCGGCCAGGGCCGCCGCGGCCAAATTGAGGGTGGCCCGGCGCCGGTGGCCGGGCCAGAGCCGGCCGCCCGCGGCCGGCCACCAATCCCCCTTCTCTCTCAATTTCTCTCTTTCTCTCTCACATCCCGTGGCACGTCTGTGCCGGCGGCACGGCCGGCCACCTTGGCCGGCCGGACCTCCACCGGACGCACGCCCGGCGCCGGTGGAGGCGACAGGCCGAAGCTCAGGCCCGGCGAGGCGGCGAGCACGCCGCCGGGCCCGAACCAACCGGCGGAAGCGGTCGGCTTCGCCACCCGCGAGAGAAGGGCCGATTGGCCCTCTCTCTCTTCTCTCTCTCCACCACCACCCCACCGGACACCTCCCTTGGTGCCGGCGGGGTCGCCGGCCAAAGCTCAGGCCCGGCGAGGCGGCAAGCACGCCGCCGGGCCTGAACCAAGGTTCGTCCGGCTCCCTCTCTCTCGCTCTCTCTCTCTATCTCTCGCTCTCTCTGTCTCTCACGCTCTCTCTCTCTCTCTCCCTCTCTCTCTCTCTCTCTAGACCAGGGGATTACCTGATGGAAATGGATGCCAGGATGATGGAGGGAGTCTCCCTCCATCACATATTTAATCCCCCGTGCAACGCTTCGGTTTAAGGGGTCTGGGAAACCGAAGTGCTTCGCTGAGAGCGAAGCATCGGACAGCACAGGACCAAGTCCTGAACCTGGTTCACATGAACCGAGTACTACATAGCTTCTCACCAAATAAATAGGTCACTATAGGGGTATACCAGAAGGAGAGATCATCAGAGATCAGATCCTTGACCCTTATGCTGGTTGGAACATCAGTGCTAATGAAAGTAGGCCATCGTAAAAAGGAAAGATCAGTAATCCACGTGTCCTGAATAATATCAACCGAGGAGCCGTCCTTAATCATCCACGAGATGTTATTCAGGATAGTCGGAGCATACCTACAAACCTCCTTCCAAAAGAAGGAATACCCGTGGGAAGGCCGAAGGTCCATAGAAGAAGTCCAGTCACCATATATAGTATGCATAAAAAAACTCCATATACAGTACGAATCAAGTAGAAACCGTGAAACATGCTTAGCAATCAGAGCCTCTCTCCTAACTATTAGTGACTGAATTCCAAAACCACCCTCATGAATCAGCATGCATACCGTGTCTCATGCCTGAAGGTGAATACTGTGGCCATTATGTATAGAGGACCAGATAAAGTCCCTGAAGCATCTCTCTATCCTCCTTAGGCAAATAATCAGAATAACAACATTAGATAGAAGATGCAGAGGAAGGAAAGTAAGAACCGAGCATATAAGGATAATCCTCGCTATCATGGATAATCCAGTGACCTGCCAGCCATCAATGCGATCATGGACCTATTGCTCAATATCAGCGTAGTCACTGATATGAGGTCATCTTCCTGTGATAGGGATCCCTAGGTACAATAGCCGATCAGCCTTACTAGAAATACCCAAAGTTTGATGTATGGCTTTCCTAGTAGTGCTGGTAGTCTTCGAGCTAAAACAGATCATAGACTTTGTAAGTTGACCTTCTGACCAGAAATCTGTTAATAGTGCTGAATAAGGGAAACAAAAATAGCCTCATTATGAATAGTAGCCTGGCCTAGAAGATTGCAGTCGTCGACAAACAGAAGATGAGAGACCGAGGGGCTTAGGGGGCTCACCATGAAAGGAGCAATGCAATGATCATACTGTGGCTGATAGAACGCACGAGATAGATCGTCCACAGTCAGAATGAACAGAATAGGGGATAATGGATATCCTGTTGTAGCCCCACAGCAGAGTGAAAGAAATCGATCTAATCTTTGTTGATAATCAGAGAGAATGATGGCCTCTGAATGCAGACCATAATCCAATCAATAAATAGCCTATCAAATCCGAATTCATGAAGAGTTTGGTGCAGGAATACCCAGCTGAATCTATCATAAGCTTGCTCCATATCAAGCTTAACAACCATGAGGCACTATCTGGCAGAGGCTCTCTGAAGATTATGCATAAATTCCTGGGCTATAAGGATGTTATCCGAAATACTACATCCTTTGATAAAGGCCTCATGTTCAGCAAAAATAAGTCGAGGAATCACTTCTCATAGGTGGGTGACTAAGAGATGCGCACAGACCTTATACAAGGTTGTGCACAGGCTGATGGGCCAATAGTGTTGAGAGATGGAAGCATCAGTACGCTTAAGAATAAGAATGATGAATATTCGATTCTAATCAATAGGAATGGATTTGGATTAGAAGGCAATTTGAATGGCTTGAACAACCTCCTGGCTTACAATATCCCAATAGTGGTGAAAGAAAAAAAAATCCATCGAACCAAGGAAAAGTGCAAGTGAGTCCTTTGTCTTATTTTATGGTGTGATGTGAGAAGAAATCTTATGTATGAATTTGGGCTTCTTTATGGCAGATGCGTAGCATGCGTAGCACGATTCTGATAGATTTTGCCAATGCTATCTAAGTAATCTCAAGAGTAGCCCTCTGATTGCAGTATATATATATATATATGCTTCTCTCCTTCGTTGCTAGGTAACTAACTTTTGTCTTTATTGGTATATCTTGGAAAGGAGCCCTTGCTTTTCTTTTCCCACATCAATTTAAGCCTGTATCAATTCTATATATGTATGTGTGAGCATATATATATTGAATAAAGTTATGATTGGTATGCTATATGATTTGGCTTATTAATGCTCTCAAATATGTATTTATTTGAAGTAGACCTAGATTTCTAAGTATATTTAAATTTTTTTATATCATTTGTTGTATTATGTCCTCAACATCATAATTTTATGTGATTTACAAATTCATTTACTCTATCTTCCAGGCCTATGAATTCTTAGTGTCATGCCTCAGTTTGGGCAGATTTATCAGATGTCTCTGAAATTTGCATATTGACCTTTTTACTCTATGTGGTGTAGATATGGGATGCATCTCACTGTCGGAGGATAAGGACCATGGAGGGCCATCGCCTGCAAGTTGGAGCTCTAGTTGGAGTTCATCAGTGTTATCTTCAGGCAGCCATGACAAGACGATTCTTCAACGTGATATTCATGCTCAAGAAGATTTTGTTAGCAAGCTCGCAGGGCATAAATCAGAGGTAAGATATTCCTAATAAGTCGTGAACAGGGTTTTGTCTCCTCCTTCCTGTGATTCTTTCTCCTGATATTCTCTATATTCTTTGTGCACAGTTTATAATAATAATCAAAGTAGTCCTCACTTTATCTTAATGTCCAGCTACTGCTTTGTCAAATAATTAATATTTTCTAATGAGATTTACATGTTAATGCTATTTGCTTATAAGCTTCCTTTCAAATCTTTTTGCATGTCCATGGCAGTCTTCTTATGCAGGTTTGTGGGTTGAAGTGGTCTTATGATAACCGTGAACTTGCATCTGGTGGAAATGATAATAGAGTAAGTTGCATTTCTTTGTCCTCCTGTTTAGGATAAGTGTGATCATTTATGAAAATATTTACTCTAATAAACTATTTGCATCTTGTTGTATGATTGACTATCTTCATCGCATCTTCGTTCAACTTTTTGTCTGGAACCAGCATTCACACAGCCTATACTCAAGTATTGTGACCATACGGTAGTTGTGAAGGGTATTGCTTGGTCACCACATCTTCATGGACTTCTTGCATATGGTGGAGGAACTGCGGACCGATGCATTCATTTTTGGAATACAACCACTAACTCTCATTTGAGCTGCATGGACATTGGAAGCCAGGTAGCTTGCTACTCATGTAATATCCATCTATAATATGAACAAACTGCTGAAATACTATGACTACAATGCTTCCTCCGCATAAATTAATGATTTTATTGTAATGTTTATCACTCAACTTTTCTCTGAATAGCCATAAATTAATGTCCAACAATATCTGATCAGCAAACAGGGTAAGAAATAAACGACCAAATTTTACTCAAGCAGAGTAGGTGAAAAATAAGGTTAAACATAAGCAATTGTTTCTTATCAAAGGCTTGGCTATTAAACTTGTACATTATGTTCCAAGCATGAGCTATATCCCTCCATCAAAGCATGCCTTTTGATTTCTTTCCACAAAGGTTGTTGCTCATTATGTGGATCAATTGTTTCTAGCTCCTTAACTCTTGTTAGGGAGATTGTTGAGAATTGTTGCCCCAATCTTATTGATTTTGATGATTACCAAAAGCCATGAGTATATTAAAAGATGCAATGAGTTTATTTACATGTGCAATGAATTTATTTTGAACAATCAATGAGAATGTTAAAGTTTGACTTTAATCATTTTGAAAGTAACTTTAAGCTCAATGTTTAAGCTTTCAAAAAGAAATTTTATAATTCATAGATTAATCAATGAGTTTTTGGAATACTTCTTGAATTAATTCTTAATGTCAATTTTATTGAATTCAAGTCAAAAATGATTTAAAATGAATCTGGAACGATTTTAAAGTCAATCAGAAAATTTCTGATTTTTGATACGTTCCGGAGCCGACTCTGAGTTTCAGAGTCGACTCCACTCAGAAACAGAAATGTCTATCTGTCTCGAGTCGACCCACGTAATTTCTCGAGTCGACCCCGATTCTGTCGAGCCGACTCCATGACTGTGCGAGTCGACTCCGCTCAGACACCAGAGGTGTGTTTTTCTGAGCACTTCGCGAGTCGACCCCAACTTTTCATGAGTCGACCCCCGACTTTCAGGAGTCGACACTTTACTTTTGGTGAGTCGACCCTTTGACTTTCTAAACATTTCTATTTTTAGTATCACGAGCTCGAGCCGACTCGGGAAAAGCATGAGTCGACTCCAGCAAATCTGGGCGAAATTTTTACGGATGCCAACTCAGCTCAACGGTAAGATTTTTGATTAACGGCTATTTTTCTTTGTCTCTAACGGCTATATTTTGCAGAATCTATAAATAGAGAAGCCGTTTTCAAATCAAAGAGAGACAATAGAGAGATATTTATTTCAAAAGAAAAGAAGAGAAAAATCGGAAAAACAGAGCTTCAGTTGAAAAAATCCGTGATTCAAAATAGAGTGAAAGAAAGAGTGTGAAATCAAAGGAAGTTCCTTCTGTGTTCAAGCTCAAATCCAAGGAAGCTTCAGAAGAAAATCCAAGTGCTATTCAAGAGCATCTCAAGAGATTTTCAACACTCAAAGAAAAGAGGAAAAGCCCAAATCAACTCCAACACATATTCCGTGAAGAATCCAAGCTGAGGCCCGTTCTACACTTCAAAGGAGTTGAAGAAAAGAAGAAAAGCTCAAAGCCAACCAACTGCAAATCAGGCTTATCTAAACTCTATTCTTACATTTGTTTATCTGCTCATTAAGGAGCCTTGTAACTAAAAAAATATTTCTATTCTTTGTGTCTAGTTCAATCTGGGGGATTGAACTAGAGGAGGTAGTCTTACCTCAGTTCAAGCTTGGTTAAGCTTGGGTTTAGGGTTTTTGTGCTGGTGAGCCCTTGAAAACCAGCTGGGTTCGTTGTGCGCCCGGGAAAACAACAAGTTTGAGTTGTGAGCTTGTAAAACAACTCTGCTGTAATCTAGGGTGATTATAGTGTGGACCCAAGTGAATCTTGGGAGTGGACGTAGGTGTTGGATACACCGAACCACTATAAAATCTTTGTGTTTGCCGTGTTTATTGTCTCTTTCTCTATCTCTGTTTTATTCACTGCAATTTATATTTACTTTGCATTTGCCTTCATTCATCTCAAGCTAAATAATTTAAAAGGCTAATTTTTAAAGAACCCAATTCACCCCCCCCCCTCTTGGGTTGTCATCTGGGCCAACAATTGGTATCAGAGCTAGTGCTCATTAGATTTTGATCACACGATCAAGAGCTAAAGTTCCAAATGGCAACACAAGTTGGTTCATTTGCTGAAGGTCATTCTACGAATAGACCTCCACTTTTTAATGGCTCAAATTATTCTTATTGGAAAGCTAGAATGAGGATATTCATTCAAGCTTCTGATTATGAGCTATGGGGTGTTATAATCAATGGACCTAGTACACCCACACATGTTATAGATGGCACTATTGTTCCTAAGCCCGAAAGGGACTGGAATGATAATGATAGGAAATGGCACAGCTTAATGCTAAGGCCATGAATGTTTTATATTGCTCCTTAGATGCTAATGAATTCAATAGAATCTCCACATGTAATTCCGCAAAGGAGATTTGGGATAGACTAGAGGTTACCCATGAGGGTACCAACCAAGTAAAAGAATCTAAAATTAATATTCTTGTTCATAAATATGAATTATTTAGCATGGAACAATCTGAAACCATTGCATGCATGTACACTAGATTCACTGATATTGTAAATGGTTTGAAAAGTCTTGGTAAGACATATACTAACTCTGAACTTGTTCGAAAATTCTTAGGTCATTACCAAGATCATGGGAAGCAAAAATGACTGCAATCCAAGAAGCTAAGGACCTCAACACTTTACCCTTAGAGGAGCTTCTAGGATCCCTTATGACCCATGAGCTGACTATGAGGCAGCATGTTGAGGAGGATTCAAAGAAAAAGAAAGTATTGCCCTCAAAGCTGCAAAAGAAGAAGAGAGCAGCAGTGATGATGATGATGATGATGAGAGACTGCTCTCTTAGCAAAGAAATTTAAAGATTTATGAGGAGAAAGAAACCCTTCCACAAGAAAAAATTTGGAGCTAAGTGGGAAGGAGAAAAGGATAAAATAAGGACAAGGACAAAGAAAAAGAGAAAGACCCCTTGACTTGCTATGAATGTAATAAACCGGGGCACTTTAGGAATGAATGTCCTAGATTGAAGAAAGCCTACAAAAAGAAAAAGAAGGCTTATATGGCGACTTGGAGTGACAGCGAGGAATCTTCTTCCGAAGAAGAAGAACAAAAGGAAGTCGCAAACGTATGCTTTATGGCGGACGACAACGATGAGGTAAGTTCCGACAACCCTTGCGATGAATTTGCTTTTGATGAACTTTTTGATGCCTTTAATGAACTTTTGGGGATTTCAAAGTTTTGAAAAAGAAATACAAAATTTTGAAAAATGAAAACTTAACTTTCATTCAAGAAAAGAAAATCTTAACAATGAAATTAAGAAACTTAAATCTGAAAATGAAATTTTAATGAATGAAAAGGAATCAATCTCAAATGAAAAAGATAAACTAAAGAATGAGGTTGAAAAACATAAAAACATAGTTGATAAGTTTACATTAAGTTCAATTAAATTAGACATGTTATTAAATAGTCAAAAAGCAGTTTTTGACAAAGCCGGATTAGGATATAACACTTTAAGAAAACAAAAATCACTTAAAAATATTTTTGTAAGTGCTGGCCAAAGTAATTTAATCTTATGAATGTAAAATTCTGAAACCTAATAAAAACTTAAATGTTAAAGGAAAGAAAATATGGGTTCCGAAAGGAACAATATTTGTTGGTACTAACCATGAAGGACCCAAGAAAGCTTGGGTACCTAAACATAAAGTTTGATTATCATTGCAGGAATGTCTTGTGGCCAAGAGATCAAAGAGAAAGTGGTATCTTGATAGTGGCTGCTCAAGACATATGACGGGTGACAAAGAAGAATTCATCACCCTAGAAGAAAAGAAAGGAGGAGTTGTTACATTTGGCGACAATGGCAAAGGCCAAATCTTGGGGTTTGGTAACATTCAAATAACTCCCTCCACATTTATTGAAAATGTACTTTATGTTGATGGTTTAAAACATAACTTAATTAGTATAAGTCAATTATGTGACAAAGGTTTTAAAGTATCATTTGAATCTTCTTTATGCACTGTAGCTAATCCCATTGATAATAGCATTGTTTTTATTGGAAATAGAAATGGCAATGTATATATGATTGATTTAGACAAATTGTCTACTAATAATCATTGCTTAGTTGCAAATAATGCTAATATGAATGAGATTGGTTGGTTGTGGCATCGAAGATTAGGTCACGCAAGCACACACCTAATTTCAAAACTAATTAGAATGGATTTAGTAAAAGGTTTACCTAAATTAGATTTTGAAAATAACAAAATATGTGATGCATGTCAGTTTGGAAAACAAACAAGAAGTTCTTTCAAATCTAAAAATTGTTTCAACTTCTAGGCCTTTAGAGCTACTTCACATGGACCTTTTTGGACCAACTAGAACCACAAGTCTAGGAGGAAAGAAATATGGTCTTGTGATAGTAGATGATTACTCTAGATTCACTTGGGTAATGTTTTTAGCTCACAAAGATGAGACTTTCTCGATATTCATGAAATTCTTCAAGAAAGTAACAAATGAGAAAAACACTACCATAGTGTCTCTAAGAAGTGATCATGGAACTGAATTTGAAAATCACTTATTTGAAAGTTTTTGCAATGAAAATGGTATTAATCATAATTTTTCTGCACCTAGGACCCCACAACAAAATGGTGTAGTTGAAAGGAAAAATAGGACTCTAGAAGACATGGCCCGTACCATGCTATGTGAAAGTAAACTCCCGAAATACTTTTGGGCGGAAGCTATTAACACAGCATGTTACATCTTAAATAGAGCCTTAATAAGACCTATTTTAAAGAAAACACCTTATGAATTATGGCATGATAGAAAACCCAATATAAAATATTTTCATGCATTTGGTTGTAAATGTTTTGTTCACAATAATGGTAAAAATAATTTAGGCAAATTTGATGCTAAATCTGATGAAGGAATATTCTTAGGATACTCAATAACTAGTAAAGCATATAGAGTATTTAACAAGAAAACTTTAGTTGTTGA
This sequence comes from Calamus simplicifolius, assembly GCA_900491605.1. Classification (NCBI taxonomy): domain Eukaryota; kingdom Viridiplantae; phylum Streptophyta; class Magnoliopsida; order Arecales; family Arecaceae; genus Calamus; species Calamus simplicifolius. The sequence continues at coordinate 292,671 of UESW01001977.1, read as the reverse complement.
AGAATCAATTCATGTAGTTTTTGATGAATCTTTAGCTACTCGTTCTGAAAAATTTGATGATGATGAAGATACAAACATAATTGAAAAGATCTTGAAAAATTAAATATTGATGTATCTTTAGATCAAGATCAAGAGCTAAAGATAATGATTCACCTAAGGATGATGATACTAACGCTAATCATAATGATGTAGATCTACCTAGGGATTGGAGATATGCTTATAGTCACCCTAAGGAATTGATTATAGGTGATCCATCTCAAGGAATAAGAACTAGATCATCCATGAGAAACATTAGTAATCATCTTGCATTTGTATCACAAATTGAACCTAAAACTATTGAAGAAGCTGAAAAAGATAATAATTGGATGTTAGCAATGCAAGAAGAATTAAATCAATTTACAAGAAATAATGTATGGACCTTAGTTGAAAGACCTAAAAATCATTCGTTATAGGATCAAAATGGATATATAGAAATAAACTAGATGAAAATGGCATAGTAATTAGAAACAAAGCTAGATTAGTTGCAAAAGGATATAATCAAGAAGAAGGTATTGATTTTGATGAAACCTTTGCACCAGTAGCTAGATTAGAAGCCATTAGACTATTACTTGCATTTGCATGTCATATGAATTTTAACTTATTTCAAATGGATGTAAAAAGTGCATTTTTAAATGGATTTATAAATGAAGAAGTATATGTAGAACAACCACCAGGTTTTGAAGATCACGAATTTTCAAATCACGTTTTTAAATTGCACAAAGCATTATATGGTTTGAAACAAGCACCTAGAGCTTGGTATGATAGATTAAGTAAATTCTTAATTGAAAATGATTTTATAAGAGGAAATGTTGATAAAACTTTGTTTTTGAAAAGAAAAGGTAAAGATTTATTAGTAGTTCAAATATATGTTGATGATATTATTTTTGGTGCTACTAACAATACTCTATGTCAAGAGTTTGCTAAGTTGATGCAGGGAGAATTTGAAATGAGCATGANAGGTAAAGATTTATTAGTAGTTCAAATATATGTTGATGATATTATTTTCGGTGCTACTAACAATACTCTATGTCAAGAGTTTGCTAAGTTGATGCAGGGAGAATTTGAAATGAGCATGATGGGAGAACTCAACTTCTTCCTTGGACTCCAAATCAAACAAAGCAAAGAGGGAATCTTCATCAACCAAACAAAATACACAAGAGAAATCCTAAAGAAGTTTGGTATGGAATCAATTAAACCCCTCGGAACACCAATGAGTCCTTCATGCAAGCTGGACAAAGATGAAGAAGGTAAGAAGATTGATCAGAAATATTATCGAGGTATAATCGGATCCCTACTTTACTTAACTGCAAGTAGACCAGATATAATGTTTGCTGTTTGCTTATGTGCTAGATTTCAGTCTGAACCTAAAGAATCACATTTAATTGCTGTTAAAAGAATACTAAGATATGTAAGTGGAACAAAAAATGTAGGTTTATGGTATTCTAGAGACTCCACATTAAATCTGATTGCATACACTGATTCTGATTATGCTGGATGTAAGTTAGATAGAAAAAGCACAAGTGGTGCATGCCAAGTTCTTAGGAAGTAACTTAATCTCATGGTTTAGCAAAAAGCAAAATTCAGTTGCATTATCAACTACTGAAGCTGAATATGTAGCAGCTGGAAGTTGCTGTGCTCAAATCCTATGGATTAAGCGACAACTTGAAGACTATGGTATCACACTTGATAAAACACCTATAAGATGTGATAACACAAGTGCAATTAATCTAACAAAGAATCCAATTCAACATTCAAGAACCAAACACATAGAAATTAGATATCATTTTATAAGAGAACATGTAGCAAATAATGAAATATGTCTTGATTATGTTAACACTGAAGAACAATTAGCAGACATATTTACAAAACCCTTAAGTGAAGAAAGATTCTGTTATCTTAGAGGAGAGTTAGGGATTTGTGATCCATTAGAATGAATTTGAAACCCCTAAGGAAATTTTATCTAAGATTCTTTCAAATCCTTGATCTTTAAGGAAATCTTATCTAGAATTCATATCTAATTGATCATCATATTCAATGATTATTTTATCAATTTTTATGATCAATTCCGGACACATTTCAGAAATTTCATGTTTTTGCTCTGAAATGGTCTCGGAGCCGACTCGGTGCGTATCGGAGTCGACTCCTGGTTTCGACTGAAACTCTCGGGTCGACCCCTTCTCGGCGCGAGTCGACTCCACTTCGGGATGGTTTTCTGTGACTGTCCGGAGTCGACCCCTGCTTTGCGCGAGCCGACTCGAAGTGGTCCCAGGTTGATTTATCTAGGGCAGAGTCGACTCGCCGTTCATTTCAAACTTTCCAATCTCTCAAAATACTCTCTCCAAAATATCTCCAGACCTTCCAAATTCCAAAATCACTGATTAATCCTTCCAATCGACCAATGGCACCCAAAACTCGAGGTTCCAATCTTGCTGCGGCCGGTGTGAAGAGGAAGAGAGCCGTGAGGAAGACGGTGAGGCGTCCGGTTCGTGAGCCTTCTCCAAGCACGGATTCTACTTCATCATCTTCAACTCCAATGCTTCTCCAGCCACTGCTCCTTCTCAGGTAGATAGATTAGCAGATAGAATCATTACCACGGGTAGAAAAGTGGATTTTGAGTTATTTGAGGCAGAGGGATTTTCTATTGGGAGACAATTGATAGAAATGGGTTGGGAGAAGATATGTTCCCTGGATTGCCCTACTTATCCCGCTCTTGTAAAGGAGTTTTATAAGAACTTGTCAAGAGGAGATCATGGTCTCATAAGCACTGTGAGAGGAAATAGGATCTCAGTGACTGTAGAGCTTCTGTCTAGACTATTGGATCTACCCATGTCAGGAACTGCTACATTTTCTTCTGAAGACCGAAGCCCTGCTCTGTCTAGATTATTAACCGGGATGTTGTCGGTTTTGAAGAGGTTTGCCAACCAATTATCCCTAGAACTGAGATTGCTTCATAACATGTAGTAGGATACTTTTTCCCAAGATAGGAAGATTTGATTATGTATCTGAAAGGGATATCTTTGTGATGGATGCTATTGTTACGGGCAAACCAATAAACCTTCCCAGTATGATTCTTTGGTACATTGCTGACTGTGGAGGAAAAAGAAATCAAGCTGCCCTATGGTATGATCCTCACCAAAAATCTTCAGAGTCAAGGGGATTGTTATTTCTGACAGTGAGCCAATGAGGAACCTGAGGCATACAGACTTTTATAGCTTGGCCACCATTCATCGGATGGGTTTTATTAAGAGAAACGGGAGATGGGAGAGGAAAGGATTAGTAGAAGAGAGAGCTAGGATGTTGAGGCACCAGGTCCATCAGTTAGACATCTTCACCTGCACCTCCGAGCCCTCCTACTTCTGCACCTGCTCCTACCCCCGCTCAGTTATTTGATCAAGCTTCATCTCTTCTGCTGGCTTCTCAGATCTACAATTAAAGCAACTCAAAGGACTTTTGGATGATCAGTCAGAAAATTAAAGTCAGAGTTTGAAATAAGTTCATGAACCTAAAGGAAACTCTATATTCATTGGATGACAGAATCACTAAAATTGAGTCTACTCTCAGCACTTCTTCAGAATCTTTAAGTGGAGATCTCAAGAACATATTTGAAGAACTTAAAGATATTGCGGAGATGGAGAAACCTACTCTAAGTGCAATGCGGAGCTACAAGACAAGATTTTGACTGCTTGCACCTTTGTGGATGAGAGGCTAAAAGACTATGTAAAAATCCAATCAGATGGAATGAAGAACATAATAGATCATTTGACTAGGATTGTTAGAACTCATTTCTAATGTATTAGATACTCAATCCTTGCTATGTATTGAATTATTGTTATGTTTTACATTTTGGTATCAATGTATTAGACACTTTGATGTATTAGACTCTTTGATGAAATGAAATGTCAATTTTGATTACTCAATGTATTTCTTTCTATCAACGAATGAATGAATGTTTATGCTTCTCTACCTTTTTGTTGATAACAAAAAAGGGGGAGAGTTTTATAGTTTTATGATTGAATATGCATATGAGAAAATCAAATTAATCAATGAGATAATTAATTGAATGATTAAGTTTCATAGGGGGAGCTACCTCATTCAGGGGGAGCCTAAGCCTATCTATGAAAACAAAATAAATTCACAATCAATCATGCATAAACTCAATGTTTTTGTCATCATCAAAAAGGGGAGATTGTTGGAAGATTATTGAAAAATTATATGCCCCAATCCTTTTGATTTTGATGATTACTAAAAGCCATGAGTACTGTAAAAGATATGATATGTTTATTTACATGTGCAATGAATTTATTTTGAACAATCAATGAGAATGTTAAAGTTTGACATTAATCATTTTGAAAGTAACTTAAGCTCAATGTTTAAGCTTTCAAAAAGAAATTTTATAATTCATAGATTAATCAATGAGTTTTTGGAATACTTCTTGAATTAATTCTTAATGTCAATTTTATTGAATTCAAGTCAAAACAATAATTTAAAATGAATCTGGAACGATTTTAAAGTCAATCAGAAAACTTTCTGATTTTTGATACGTTCCGGAGCCGACTCTTGAGTTTCAGAGTCGACTCCCCTCAGAGAACAGAAATGTCTATCTGTCTCGAGTCGACCCACGTAATTTCATGAGTCGACCCCCGATTCTGTCGAGCCGACTCCATGACTGTGCGAGTCGACTCCGCTCAGACACCAGAGGTGTTTTTCTGAGCACTTCGCGAGTCGACCCCAACTTTTCATGAGTCGACCCCCGACTTTCAGGAGTCGACACTTTACTTTTGGTGAGTCGACCCTTTGACTTTCTAAACATTTCTATTTTTAGTATCACGTCCTCGAGCCGACTCGGGAAAAGCATGAGTCGACTCCAGCAAATCTGGGCGAGATTTTTACGGATGCCAACTCAGCTCAACGGTAAGATTTTTGATTAACGGCTATTTTTCTTTGTCTCTAACGGCTATATTTTTGCAGAATCTATAAATAGAGAAGCCGTTTTCAAATCAGAAAGAGACGAATAGAGAGATATTTATTTCAAAGAAAAAGAAGAGAAAAATCGGAAAAACAGAGCTTCAGTTGAAAAAATCCGTGATTCAAAATAGAGTGAAAGAAAGAGTGTGAAATCAAAGGAAGTTCCTTCTGTGTTCAAACTCAAATCCAAGGAAGCTTCAGAAGAAAATCCAAGTGCTATTCAAGAGCATCTCAAGAGATTTCCAACACTCAAAGAAAAGAGGAAAAGCCCAAATCAACTCCAACACATATTCCGTGAATAATCCAAGCTGAGGCCTGGTTCTACACTTCAAAGGAGTTGAAGAAAAGAAGAAAAGCTCAAAGCCAACCAACTGCAAATCAGGCTTATCTAAACTCTATTCTTACATTTGTTTATCTGCTCATTAAGGAGCCTTGTAACTAAACAAACAATATTTCTATTCTTTGTGTCTAGCTCAATCTGGGGCTTGGGTTAAGGGTTTTTGTGCTGGTGAGCCCTTGAAAACCAGCTGGGTTCGTTGTGCGCCCGAAAAAATAACAAGTTTGAGTTGTGAGCTTGTAAAACAACTCTGCTGTAATCTAGGGTGATTATAGTGTGGACCCAAGTGAATCTTGGGAGTGGACGTAGGTGTTGGATACACCGAACCACTATAAAATCTTTTGTGTTTGCCGTGTTCTATTGTCTCTTTCTCTATCTCTGTTTTATTCACTGCAATTTTTATTTACTTTGCATTTACCTTCATTCATCTCAAGCTAAATAATTTAAAAGGCTAATTTTTAAAGAACCCAATTCATCCCCCCTCTTGGGTTGTCATCTGGGTCAACAAAGTGGCCACCAGGAAGAGGAAGGTTACAGGGGACGTGCCCCCTGCCCAAAGAAGGGCCATTGCTAAAGTCCCGAGGAGGGCCGACGCAGGGAGGGTTGATACAGAGAGGGCCGACGCTGAAGGGGCTAAAGTTGTGAAGCCCCTGCATGCAAAAGTTTTGAAAAAGGGCGGCCCTAAAAGGGCCGACGCTGGTGAGATCGAGGCCAAGGGGGCCAGAACTGTGGAATCCTCGCACATGTGAGAGGCGGCCAGGACCCCAACTCACTTATGATGAACGTCGAATAGGCTAAGATCGTGGTGAGCATAGAGAGGCCGCCATCTTCCTTCTAGAGCCTGCAAAAAGTCTCGGACCGGTAGTTCCGGTGGGGACCCTCCGACGCCCAAGTCAGCGAGTCGTGGAACAGGGAGATTATATCTAAGTGAAATTTTTAAAGAGGAAGCCAGAGAGAGTCCCCCTCGCATGGAGCTCGGGTCCTCTTTTTATACCTGTCTAAGATCCCGTTTACCTCGTTCTGTTGGAACCGTCAAATCTTCCTTGTTGTGATGTTTCATCGAATGGCAAGTCGTTGGGCTATTGCTGGATAAGGGCCGCTTATAGCGGTAACTGCCGATCGAGCTAACACTTGCCCGTGATTTCGGCGAGCGAGGTGCTCGGCAGTAGACCTTAGATCACGGGATCTGTTGTATGAGACTGGTCATTGTGCATGTGAAAGATGCTGAAGGCCGACGCTGGGAGTCGGAGCTGGAGGCCGGCGCTGGAGGCCGTCACTGGATACCAGCGCTGGAGGCCGAAGCTAGTCTCAGCGCTGGGGGCCGACGCTGGAGGCCGGCGCTGGAGGCCGTCACTGGATACCAGCGCTGGAGGCCGGAGCCAGTCTCAGCGCTGGTGGCCGATGCTGGGGGCCGACGCTGGAGGCCGACGCTGGAGGCCGTCACCGGATGCCAGCGCTGGAGGCCGGGCCAAAGAGCGCTGGGGCCCCGCGAAAGGGGGTTTGCTGTCACATCATTGATTTCAAAAACCGTGCAAAAGATAATACCACCCAGAGGTAATGGCCAGCCGTATCAGATGCCCCCCCGCCCCTGAGATGGGTGAGCGTTCACTTTCCCGCGAAAGGGGTGTTAATATCCTCTAGGCGGCCAGTTTCCGCGTCATTATTTCGCCTTTGTTGGGATTAGAGAGGATTTCCCTCGGGCAGCGTTACAAAAAGGCGAGTGGTATCATTGTGATAAAGCTAATGCCTCCCTTTTTATTGGTGGTCTTTTCGAGTTTTTCGCGCTGGCAGGCCGTCAAAATGCCTCCCAATTGAAGATGGACGCGTAATCAGATCGGACGATTGCGGGGTGATTTGAAATGACGTTATGAGGAAAAATCGCCCTTATCTTCCCTTCCTTCCCATTTCTTACGCTGCTGCCCCCTTTCGAGTCCGCAAGCGTCCATTTGTCTTTCGTGTTCATTCTCTCCCCGTGCTCCATTTTTAGCTCAAGTTTTCCAGGTTAGTTCCTATGGTTTCATCACCTTCTTGCTCCATCTCTGGTTCCTGGGGGGGTTCCCACAACCCTTCTCAGACTTCGATTCCTTATCAAGCCAGTGGTTTACCCTTCCTCTAACCATTCTTCACTGGAGCAGCGGCCAGTCAGTCGTCCCCTAACCGAGAGTCGTCCGGCCGGCGGGCGGATTTCCGTTCGGAGCCATTCGATGGCTGCCGGTCCTTCCAGGGTCGCCAAGGAGTCCCCCGAAGGGACTGCTTCCGCTATGTCTGCTCAAGACATAGTAAACCTAAAAGCCAAGTATAGCTTTCCGTCGGACCTTCATTTGTTCCACCCTGCCCCCAATGACAGGGTAACCTCTTTCCGTTCCGGAAGGGTTGCTTTGTACGGAGCCTTTTTTAAGGTCGGGCTTCGGTTGCCTATCCACCCTTTTATCCTCAATCTCCTGGACTGATACTCTTTGACACCCTCCCAGTTAGTTCCCAACTCAATCCGCACCATCGTCGGTTTTATGGTACTCTGCCACCTGCAAGGCATTGAGGCCAGTATCTCTTTATTCCGCAGCTTTTACACCCTTCGCAAGCAATCGGGTTGGTGGTCCTTCACCCCTAGGTCCAATAGGATCCTCAAATTGTGCCTTCCTACTTCTGTCAAAGGGTGGAAGGACAAATTCTTCTTTGCTGATATCGGTGGGGTTCGTGGAAGCTGGGGGATACCCAACATTGACGCTAATAGGGATCCCTCCATCCTTCCACGAGATCGGATGGCATTTGGGCAGCTTCTGACTGCCGACATCCCTCGGTGTAATATGCTTTTAGCCGAGGAGAACCTTCGTCTCGCCGGTTTAATTCCCTCGAGGGGTGAGCACTTGATCACTCGCCTCTCTTCTTCCCCCTTTACTTTTCTTCTTTTCTTTTCCTCTTCCTCTCTCTCTTTTTTTTTTTTTTTTTAAACTACTCTCGCCTGTATAGGGATGGCGCCGTCGCTTCATGAGCTCAAGCAAGCGGCCACCAGGAAGAGGAAGGTTACAGGGGACGTGCCCCCTGCCCAAAGAAGGGCCATTGCTAAAGTCCCGAGGAGGGCCGACGCGGGGAGGGTTGATACAGAGAGGGCCGACGCTGAAGGGGCTAAAGTCGTGAAGCCCCTGCGTGCAAAGTTTTGAAAAAGAGTGGCCCTAAAAGGGCCGACGCTGGTGAGATAGAGGCCAATGGGGCCAGAACTGTGGAATCCTCGCACATGTGCGAGGCGGCCAGGCCCAAGGCGACGAGCCCGCCATGACAGAAATGGTAAGGGCCGAGACCGGCAAGGAGGTAGAACGGAGCCAACTAGAGGGAAAGTCTTCAGCTTCAGCTCCTCCGGTTATCCTGCTCGACCCTTCTCCTGAGAGGATTGCAAGGGCGCCGTCGCCCTTGCCCAAAGCCGTAGAGACGGAACAAGTTCCTGCGGCAGTAGTGATGATTCCAGCAGCTATCCTGCCCCCCATGGGGGCAACATCTGAAGCGTCCCCACCAGTCAAGGGGCCGGAGGCGGCAGGTTCAGAGGCGGAATCTATCTCTGTAGGCCCAACGCCAAGGGGAGAGAGGGGCGTAGATCCTTCCTTCCAATCGCTGTTGGCGAACCACAGCCGCTGGGCTGAACGGACCTTGGAGGAAGCAACGGTGGTTGAGGTGCAAGAATTTCTTCGGAGTCAGGGGAGAGTCACCTTCTTCCGCGAAGCATCGGTGGCGCATCTCTGGGTGAGCTTTTGCTCAATTATCATCTCTTTTTTTTTTTTTTTTGCTTTCTCACCTTGACATTTCCTTCAGGCATTGAACTCTCTAGTCGCCCTGAAGAACCTCTGGACCCTGAGCGATACCGCTATCGACCAAGCGCGGGAGGAGATGTTGTCCCTCCAAGTCAAGGCGGAAAAGGCGAGATGGCTCTGGAGATACTCGGGCCACCCTAAAGGGTGAAATCGATGTCATCCGGCTAAGAGCCGAGAAGGCTGATATGCGCTGGAAGTTGCCCAGCGCCGTGCAGCCAATGAGCTGGATAATGCTCAGGTGGCCGAGGAAAAATAGAAAGTTGTCGAGGAGAAGCAAAGGGCAGCCGAAGAGAAGCTGAAGATGGCAGAATTGGAGGTGTGTGTTTTAAAGACCAATTAAGTTCTGCCTCCATTGAGACAGATGCGGCCAAAGAGGCCACCCGCCAGTGCGTCACCAAAATTGCAGATCTGGAGGCGGCGGTGACAGAGGCCCAGAGGGGGGCCATTGAGTCCGAGAAAAGAGCTCTCGAGGCGGAAAAAAGAGTTGCCAAGGCCGTAGAGGATTTTAAAAAGTCCAAAGCCTTCGATAAGGAGGTGGCCGAGTCAGCGGCGTTTGCTTATGACGCTGGCTTTCAAGACTGCAAGGATAAAATCTAGGAACTCTACGACCTAGAGGATATTGAGGGACTGAAGCCTGATGACGTTCCTGAGGATGATGTCCCGGCCCCGGATGACCTTTAATAGCTTTAGTTTTTCTTTTTGTATCGATCTGTGCCTGACTTGAGTCGGCAACTTTGTAGCCTTTTAGCTATCAATGAATTTTTTTTTCCTTACTGTGCACCTTTGGTCATAATCAGCTTTAGCTGAGTCAGCTATTATGAATCATCAACCAATGGTGTCTTGTCAGATTGATTACACAGAATGTGACTGAGCCACATATTGTCCCAGATACCAGCACAGGGAGCCAACTTTTAGTGCCGACGCAGGGCGCCAGTGTCTAATATGCCGACACAGAGCCAGTCTTTGGTGCCAACACGAAATTGGTCTTTAATATGCCGACGCGGTGCCGGTCTTCAATATGCCAACGCAGAGCTGGTCTTCAATATGCCGACGCGGAGCCGGTCTTTAGCGCCAACGCGGAGTTGGTCTTTAGCGCCAACGCGAAGTTGGTCTTTAGTGTGCCAACGCGGGGTTGGTCTTTAGCGCCAACGCGGAGTTGGTCTTTAGCGCCAATACGGAGTTGGTCTTTAATATGCCGACGCGGTGCCGGTCTTCAATATGCCGACGCGGAGACGATCTTTAATATGCCGACGCGGAGCCAGTCTTTAGCGCCAACGCGGAGTTGGTCTTTAGCGCCAACGCGGAGTTGGTCTTTAGCGCCAACGCGAAGTTGGTCTTTAGTATACCGACGCGGAGCCGGTCTTCGATATGCCGATGTGAGCCGGTCTTTAATATGCCGACGCAGAGCCGGTCTTCAATATGCCGACGCGAAGCCGGTCTTTAGCGCCAACGCGGAGTTGGTCTTTAGCGCCAACGCGAAGTTGGTCTTTAGCGCCAACGCGGAGTTGGTCTTTAGCGCCAACGCGAAGTTGGTCTTTAGTGTGCCAACGCGGGGTTGGTCTTTAGCGCCAACGTGGGGTTGGTCTTTAATATGCCGACGTGGTGCCGGTCTTCAATATGCCGACGCGGAGCCGGTCTTCAATATGCCGATGCGGAGCCGGTCTTCAATATGCCGACGCGGAGCCGGTCTTTAGCGCCAACGCGGAGTTGGTCTTTAGCGCCAACGCGGAGTTGGTCTTTAGCGCCAATGCGGAGTTGGTCTTTAGTATGCCGACGCGAAGCCGGTCTTCGATATGCCGACGCGGAGCCGGTCTTTAATATGCCGACGCGGAGCCGGTCTTCAATATGCCGACGCGGAGCCGGTCTTTAGTGCCAATGCGGGGTTGGTCTTTAGTGTGCCAACGCGGAGTTGGTCTTTAGCGCCAACACGGAGTTGGTCTTTAGTGCTGAACGTACTCATCCGAAAACAAGTGAACATGTTGAACATTCATTTATCAAATAGATTCAAATTAATGAAATAGTGTTCTATTGATAATACCGGCGTAAGTTGTCGGCGTTCCAAGTGCGAGGGAGCGGTTTCCCGCCTAGCTCTTCAACTTTGTACACCCCGTGGTGAAGTATCTCCTTGACACGATATGGTCCTTCCCATTTTGGTGCCAGCTTGCCCCCCTCTGTCAGCTTCGAAATTTCCGCTCTCCGCAGAACGAGGTCTCCAGGACGGAATGTCTTGGGCCGCACCCGAGCATTGTAGTGCTTGGCCGCTTGCTGACGGAATGCTGCCATGCGAAGCTGTGCTTGGTCTCGCAATTCTTCCACCAAATCCAGATCGGCCCTCAGCTGGTTTGAGTTGCCTTCTTCATGGTATAATTCCGTCCGGGGCTAGGAACTCCTATTTCCACCGGGATGACCGCCTCGGTCCCAAAGACCAGGCTGAAAGGGGTTTCCCCAGTAGGTGCTCGCGGCGTCGTGTGGTAAGCCCACAGTACACTGGAGAGTTCCTCCACCAGCGTCCTTTGCAGCTATCTAGCCGAGCCCTGAGTCCTTGGAGGATGATGCGATTGGTCACCTCGGTTGCACCGTTGGTTTAGGGGTGCCCTACTGATGTGAATCGATGATGGATTCCTAGGCCATCGCAGAATTTCCGGAAGGCCGTGTTGTCAAACTGCCGGCCGTTATCTGTAATGAGGGTGTGCGGTAGCCCGAATCGGCACACCACAGACTTCCAGAAGAAAGTCCTTTTTTTGGCTTCCGTGATCTTAGCAAGAGCTTCCGCCTCGATCCACTTGGTAAAATGGTCGACGGCCACCACTAGGAACTTGCATTGTCCGGAAGCAGGAGGGAACGGTCCCAGGATGTCCATGCCCCACTGTGCGAAGGGCCATGGTGCAGCTAGAGGGGTCAGCTGGGACGCCGGCTGATGTTGGATATTGGCGTGACGCTGGCAGCTGTCACACCTTTTAACGAGTTCGGATGCATCCTCCTTCATTGTCAGCCAATAATACCCCTACCGCAGGGCTTTATATGCAAGAGCCCTGCCCCCCAGATGGCTTCCACATATCCCTTCATGTATCTCCCGCAGAATATAATTGGCTTCGGTGGGACCGACACACCTGAGGATAGGGTATGAGAACGACCTTCGGTAGAGCTTTCCTTCCATAATGAGAAACTTTGGGGCCCATCTTTTAAGTTTCTTAGCTTCGGTAGGGTCTTCTGGGAGGTTACCCCCAGTAAGGTACCGGACATAGGCGTCCATCCAGGAGGGCTCCTGCTCCACTGGTAAGGTTTCTCTTGATATGTCAATACTCGGGGCTTCTAGGTGCTCCACATAAGCTTTTCCCAACATCCCATCAGCTGAAGTGGCAAGACGGGATAGGGCATCGGCTCTAGCATTCTCCTATCGAGGAATGTAGCTGACGCTGAAGTGAGTGAAGGGGGAAACCAGCGAGTGCACCATATTTAAATAGCGAGCCATGATGGGATCCCTTGCCTCGTATTCCCGTGTAATCTGGCCAGCAACCAGTTGGGAATCGGTGAATGCCCTAAGGCGTTTCACCCCAAGCTCTCGAGCTAATCTCACACCGGACAGCAAAGCTTCATATTCCGCCTGATTATTAGTGGCTGAAAGAGGAAGCGAAGTGCACACTCGGTCACCACCCCATCCGAGTTGGCCAAGATGAGGCCTGCTCCGCTCCCTTGAGAATTCGATGCCCCGTCCACATGAAGGACCCATTCATCAGCACTGGTTCCGAAGGGCGGAGTGTCCGTAGGGGGTTCTTTAGGTTGCTCCGTCCCCAAGTACATTCGACCAAAAAATCTGCCAAGACTTGAGACTTCATGGCCGAACGGGGTGAAAGATAGATCGAAATCCCCCAGCTTGAGGGCCCACCTTGCCAGCCGGCCGGAAGTATCTGGCGAGCAAGACTGTCCTCAGAGGTTGGTTGTGATCACCGCGATTGGGTGGGCTTGGAAGTACGGCCGCAGACGCTGGGCAGACACGATCAATGCAAAGATGATCTTTTCCATATTTGAATATCGGGTCTCGGCATCATGAAGCACCTTACTCGTGTAGTATACCGGCCTTTGCGTGCCAGTGTCCATGCGGACCAGCACAGAGCTAACAGCTTCAGGAGAGGCCGCAAGGTATAGAAGGAGTTCTTCTCCACCCGTCGGCTTGGCCAGCAGTGGCGGGGTAGATAAGAATTCCTTTAACCCTTCGAACGCCTCCTGGCATTCTTTCGTCCATTCAAACTCGTTGACTCTGCGAAGCGCCTTGAAGAAAGGTAGACACCTTTCAGCGGATTTGGACAGGAAGCGGCTTAGGGCGGCCACCCTTCCTGTCAGGCGCTGTACTTCCTTCTTATTGGCAGGAGGCCTCATGTCCAAGATGGCTTGGACTTTGTCCGGGTTGCTTCGATCCCCCTCCGGGTTACCATGAAGCCCAAGAACTTCCCGGGTCACCCCAAATGCACACTTACGAGGGTTCAGCTTCATCTGGTACCGACGAAGGTTGTCAAAAGTTTCCGTTAGGTCCGCGATATGGTCAGTGGCATGAATGCTTTTTGTCAACATGTCATCCACGTACACTTCCATGTTACGTCCTATCTGGCCTTCAAAGACCTTGTTCATCAGTCTCTGGTAAGTGGCTCCCGCATTCTTTAACCCGAAAGGCATTACCTTGTAGCAGTATAACCCCTTCTCAGTTATGAAGGAGGTAGCTTCTTCGTCCGCCGGGTTCATCCGGATCTGGTTGTATCCAGAGAAAGCATCCATGAAGCTAAGGACCTCATGGCCGGATGTAGCGTCCACCAATTGATCGATTCGGGGCAGGGGAAAGCTGTCCTTAGGGCATGCCTTGTTGAGGTCGGTGAAATCTACGCACATTCTCCAACTTCCGTTGGTCTTGCGGACTAGCACCACATTAGCCAACCATTCGGGGTAATGGACTCCCGAATATGGCCCGCAGCCATTAACTTGCGGACTTCCTCGTCGATAGCTTTCTGTCTGTCTGGGGCAAAGTTTCTTTTTTTCTGTCGGACCGGCCGACACTCTGGCTTGAGGTTGAGTCGATGGGTGATCACTCCTTCGGGGATGCCCGGCATGTCTGAGGATGACCATGCGAAGGCGTCAATGTTGGCACGCAGGAAAGTAAGAAGTTGATGGCGTGCCTCCTCCGGAAGCAATGCCCCCACCTGAACAGTCCTGGCCGGGTCATCACCCAAGGGAGGGTTAGAAGGTGCTCTGCCGGCTCTCCCCTTCTTCCAGCTCCCGGGGATCGAGTGACTCAGAGGCTGCGCCGACGCCGCGTCCAGCGGGCTGGGAGACAAATGGTAGGGCGGGAGTGGGCTTTGCTCCCCTTTCATTTCTCCGACTCCTTCGTTGGTGGGGAACCTTACCAATAATCTCTTGGTGGAGACTACGGCATCCAGCAGATTCAACCCTGGTCTTCCCAAGATAGCGTTGTAAGCCAGTGGGACCCGGACCACCAAGAAATTTATAACCACAGTGCTCTGACATGGAGGGGTTCCAGCCGTGACCGGGAGGGCAATTTCCCCCTCGACATTCACTGAATCTCCCGTGAAGCCCATTAGCGGTGTGGCAACGGGTCGGAGTAAAGACCTTGACAAGTTCATCCGAACAAAAGCCTCATAGCTCAAGACATCCACAGAGCTCCCACTATCAATTAAAATTCTTTTTACAGGATGTTTGGCTATAGTCATGGACACCACGACGCTGTCGTCATGTTTATTAACCACCCCATCTAGATCCTTTCCAAAGAAAGGAATTACAGAATCTATTCCCCCTCGCTGCCTCTTCGAACCGCCACCCGCTCCCCAGGAAATCATAGCTATAGTTTTTTCAGTTGGAGCATTATCTACGCCAGTCGGACGACTCGGAGGCACCGGGGGGCCCGACGCAGGAGGGTTTCCCCTTCGAACAAATTTGCTTAGGTGGCCTTGCTGAACCAGCTCCTCAATGGCCTTTTTCAGATGGCGGCAATCCTCGGTGTCGTGACCGTAGTCTCGGTGGTACCGGCAATAAAACTCCTTGTTGCGGGGGCCCCAGACTTCAAGGGAGTCGGACGCTTGAAATAAGGTTCCTCCTCTATCTCCAGCAGGATGTGAGAGATGGGAGCCATGAGGGGGGTGAATTGCTCCTTAGGAACCAGTGTCTGTGGTCGGCGATCTGGACGGCGTGGAGGCTCGGGCTTACGAGGTCGTGCACCGGCGTGATCAGTAGGCGGTGGTTTATTACTGATGTTCTTGTCAACTTCCCTCCTGGAAGAATCCGCCTCGTCGGCACGGATGTACTTTTGGGCTCGGCTCAGAAGCTCAGCATAGGAACTCGGAGGCTTCTTATCCAGGGAATACGCGAACCTGGATGGGCGAAGTCCTCGTTTCAGGGCCAAAGTGGCCACGGAATCTTCCAGGTTGTACACCTCCAACGCCGCCTCCTTAAATCGAGCGACGAAATCCTTCAAGGTCTCGCCACTCCTCTGCTGAACAGCAAAGAGGCTATCTGCCACTCGCGGGATCTTTCGACAGGCATCAAAGTGAGCCAGGAAAGATCGCTCGAGCTGCCGAAATGAGTTGATGCTGCGGGGGCAAGCGGGAGTACCACGCGCGCCGCTTTGGAGAGTGGCCGGAAAGGCGACGCATAAAAGGGAGTCCGTCGCTCCCTGGACCTGCATAAGGACCTTGTAGCTCTCCAGGTGGTCAGGGGATCCGTCGTCCCATCATATGGATCCAGTTGGGGGAGACGGAACCGGGGCGGGACCGGTTCCTTCATGATATGACGGGAAAGCGGGGGACGGCGCTCATAAGCCGTCCCGTAAGGGTCGGTGATCCGGCGGCTGAGCTCGTCCAACCGTCGGTGATACTCGTCGAGCCTTTGCTCGGCCCGACGGGTGGTTTTCCGGAGAGTGCCATCTTGGGATGAATCAGAGGAAGGAGCTGAAGAAGATCGCCGGCGCAAAGAACGCCCGCCTAGACTCTCTTTCCTTCGGCCGGTGGTGGGAACGACCGGAGTGGCGAGAAGGGGACCGCCGTCGCTTCGAGGTCCCTCGGTGATGAGGTTCGGGGGTGAGCGGTGGGAGACCTCAGGCGGGGTCCCACTTGGTGAGACTGGACTGTTCCCCGCATTCCTTCGTCAAGCATAGGGGGCTGAGTTGCAGCAGCCAAATGATGCTCTTGCAGCCCCCGGACCATTGTCGTCAGATCCTGGACCTGGTGGGCCAGAGCTTCGAGCCGGTCAAGTTGGCTTATCTGCGCAGGGGCGGAACATGGAGATTGGCCTCCGAATGCTCAGCCCGTGGAATGCGCCCGGCTGCTTGACTGGAGGAAGCCTCCTGTGCTCGCGTGGTCACCATCGTTTCCCTTGCAAAATTGGTGGGGTCACAGGGAGAACTTTCGTCTTCCTCCCGTGTGAACTGCCCCCCTACCTGGCGCGCCAATCTGTTGCCGCCAACTCACTTATGATGAACGTCGAATAGGCTAAGATCGTGGTGAGCGTAGAGAGGCCGCCGTCTTCCTTCTAGAGCCTGCAAAAAGTCCCGGACCGGTAGTTCCGGTGGGGACCCTCCGACGCCCAAGTCAGCGAGTCGTGGAACAGGAGATTATATCTAAGTGGAATTTTTAAAGAGGAAGCCAGAGAGAGTCCCCCTCGCATGAGCTCGGGTCCTCTTTTTATACCTGTCTGGGATCCCATTTACCTCGTTCTGTTGGAACCGTCGAATCTTCCCTGTTGTGATGTTTCATCGAACGGCAAGTCGTTGGGCTGTTGCTGGATAAGGGCCGCTTATAGCGGTAACTGCCGATCGAGCTAAAACTTGCCCGTGATTTCGGCGAGCGAGGTGCTCGGCAGTAGACCTTAGATCACGGGATCCGTTGTATGAGACTGGTCATTGTGCATGTGAAAGATGCTGAAGGCCGACGCTGGGAGTCGGAGCTGGAGGCCGGTGCTGGAGTCCGTCACTGGATACCAGCGCTGGAGGCCGGAGCTAGTTTCAGCGCTGGGGGCCGATGCTGGAGGCCGTCACTGGATACCAGCGCTGGAGGCCGGAGCCAGTCTCAGTGCTGGTGGCCGACGCTGGGGGCCGACGCTGGAGGCCATCACCGGATGCCAGCGCTGGAGGCCAGAGCCAAAGAGCGCTGGGCCCGCGAAAGGGGGTTTTGCTGTCACATCATTGATTTCAAAAATTGTGCAAAAGATAATACCATTCAAAGAAAATGATCAACCGTATCAAATACTATCCTATACATTTATCCAGAGATAGCTAAAAGCTATCAAACATGGCTTAGGGACAGGGCGGACGATTCTCACGACGGCCGACGGGCAAATCGTTCATGAATCGGGTTCGCTGCAGGGTTCTTAACATTGTTGGCGGCTAATGGCCCGTGGGCCCCACTGGAACTCGTGGTTCTGAGCCGTCTTGCACGACTGACTTTGCGGAGTGGCTTGCAGCGGATCAAACAGAAGAGTCTAAGGCTCCCATCGGCCCACCAATGATCTTTCTCTAGGATAAAAACGTGCCACGTGATCATTTCGTATATAAACACGTGGCACTCGTTCCACTCTTCCCTCTCCCTATTTTTTTCTTTTTTTTTAATAATTATCTTTTCGTCTCCCGCTCCCAAACCGAGAGCCATGCCCTTTCTCGTCTCCTTCGCCTCCAGAACGTTTGCTCGCACTCCAAATTCACTCCTCTCCAATTCCGATCTCAACATGAGCTTGGCACGGTGCCATAGAGTGCCGGGCCTGAGTGCCGAGGAGGTCGCCGCGGCTTCCGAGGAGGCATTCAAGAGGCATTCCTCTCCCAGTCTGAAGCGGAATGGCGCCGGCGTCGCCATCATGTGGTTCAAAACGACCTCCGGGTGCTGGACAACGAGGCGCTGATCCGAGCTTGGGCGGCATCCGATGCGGTCTTGCCGGTCTACTGCGTGGACCCTCGCCAATTTGGAACTACCCATTATTTTGGATTTCCAAAAACTGGAGGTATGGAGGTTGATGAGTCACTTATATTGCTTTTCTTCTTCTTCTTTTGTTTTTATTCTCTATCCTGGAATAATTTTTCTGTTGTTCATGCATCAAAATTAGTGATACTAGCTAGCCCTTTTCATTGTATTGAGCAAGAGAACCTAATTTGTTTGATGAATTATTGGGGTTTTAGACCGGAATTTTGAAAATATGGCTCAAAATTTAGAAGTTTTTGATAGGGAATACTGTTGGTGGGTATGTCTGCAGATGGTGGCTACCTAATGAATCAGACTGAGGCTAGAGTTTTACTCTATGTCCTTAAGACAATTTCGTCCCGCAATGGTGCTTACGGTCAGTATGACGATTGTCTCCCAGGATACAACAGTCTTCTTTTGATGAAAGCAGCACTACAATTCACCAAACTTTCGAACCAAGAATGCTACTCTCTTTCAATGCACTATTGCTATACTATCCTTAGGAAAGTATGCAAATGCCTAAGAGAGGAAGACTAGAATTGATTCAAATTGAACTCAATTCGGAATGGCTTGGGATTAGCTTGGGATGAATGAAATGCTTAGGTCTAGGGTCCTATTTATAGGTTTTTAGGTGCCCCTTGGAAGCAACCTTACGCCCCTTGGAAGCAACCCTACGCCCCTTGGAAGCAACCTTACGAAATTAAATTTAAATTCTTATCAAGGAATGTGAGGGTTTAGGGCTTATCACCCTTGATATGCCCTTTAGACATTGTGATCTTCAGATCAGGCTATCGATAAGCCTTTTCATGGCTGTGATCTGAAGATCAGCCGATCAGATAAGTCTATCCTTATCATGATAAGCCTTTTCATCATCATGATCTGATGATCATGTTATCAGATAAGCGGATGCTTATCACAACCGTACGATCGAATGGACACGTTGACTGGTCAACCAACCGACCTGTTGACTAGTCAACTTGACTAGTCAACCGACGGATGTCAGCCGTTGGATCGTGATCAAGATTGTGATTTAATCACCACATCTCGACCCTTCATCCGATCGATCAACGATCAATTGATCTCAGCCCCTCATCTTGATCCGATCAATCTCTACCGTCGGATCATCTGATCTATAAAAAATTTAAAGTCCTCAAGCTCCTCGCGACGATGCGCACGTGCGAAGTGCAAAGTGCGCCTACAAAGCGCCCATTGCGCCCTTCGCACACGCGCGTGCGCATGCGCGTGCGCGAGGTGATGCTACCCTCAAGCTCTCCACTTGTGGTGAGCCTAAGGAACTTAAGCTTCAAGGAAGTGGTTTCTATATAAGTGAATCTCCTTTCTTGATTTTTCCGATATGGGACTAAATGTCCCCGCAATTTCTCATTCACACACATAAGGCGGTAATGGGCTTTCAAGGCCCATTAGGGTATTTAGGGTCTATTTTGGCCCATTACCAACAAATACAACAAATATTCCTCTAATAAGATCACTATAATACGGCAAAGTACGCAGTTGTGATAAAATCAAAAAAGAACACAGAATAATAATAGAAACCAAAATCCAAAAGAAAACAATGAGAGACGAGGATTTTACGTGGTTCATTCAAACTGAGCTACATCCATGGTGGCACAGGATCTGCAAGGCTTCAGTAAGAGTTGAATCAGGTACAAGCCCTCAAAATACTTTCTCAGAAACTCTTATGATCCAGAGAGTTGAACCAGGATCTATAACATACGGAGGATGTCCTCACAGAGCTTCCTATTCTCTTTTTTTTTTCTCTCAACTTCACCAGTTGAAGAAGACACACCAAGGATTGAAGACTCCTCCTATCTAATCCCATCCCAAAACTGGCTCTACACTTTTGGCAACCATGGACTGATTTCCAAAACTGGCTCCATACTTTGGCAACTATGGACTGATTTGCTACCTTGAAAATCTCCAACAAATCCTCTCCAAGATCAGATTTGGATATTGCAACAAATCCTCCCCAAAATCAGCTTTCTTAGTTGGCCAAATCGAATTTAAAATTCGAATTCAAACTCCCTCTTGATGAAATTAAGCTCCATCCATAACAATCTCCCACTTGGAGATTAATGACATCAATCTTAGATCTACCTTCTTTCTCTGTGCCGCGCTCTCCTGATCTATCTCTTGGAAAGCTTCACCAAGTTGCAACAGAGACTCAACTTGTCTCTGCTCACAACCTTGGTGAACATATCTGCAGGATTCTTAGCTTCATCAATTTTCTCCAGCTTCAACTGCTCCTCATCCAACGCACTGCGTATGAAATGATACCTAAGCTGAATGTGCTTGGTTTTTGCATGAAATGCTGGATTCCTTGCCAAGTGAACTACGCTCTGGCTGTCGCTCCATAATGTATTACACTCGTGCTTCTTGCCGATATCCTCCATCAACCTCTGTAACCAGATCATCTCTTTACTAGCTTCAGTGATCGCCACATACTCAGCTTCTGTAGTTGACAATGCCACTATCTTCTGCAACTGAGATACTCAGCTCACTGCTGTATCACCGATAGTAAAAACATAACCAGTGGTGCTCCTCCCACTGTCTCTGTCACCAGAGTGATCTGCATCTACAAATCCTTGTACTTGAAGACTATCACCTCCATAGCACAAACTGTAAGTTAACGTACCCCTGAGATATCTCAAGATCCACTTCACTGCATTCCAGTGCTCCTTGCCTGGATTCTGCATGTACCTGCTGACTGCTCCCACTGCTTGTACGATATCCGGTCTTGTGCAAACCATTGCCTACATTAGACTTTCCACGGCTGAGGCATATGAAATTCTAATCATCTAATCCCTTGCCTTCTGAGTTGTTGGACACAATTGCTTGCTGAGCTTGAAGTGTGCTGCCAAAGGTGTTGACACTGCCTTTGCATTCTCCATATTGAACCTTTTCGGTACCTTTTCTACATAGTCCTCCTGAGATAGCCACAGCTTCCGTTACTTTCTATCTCTGTTGATCCTCATGCCAAGAATCTTCTTCGCCTCTCCCAAATCCTTCATTGAGAACTTCTTTGCCATCAGTTTCTTGAGCTCTTCTATCTTCCTCATACTGGAACCTGCTACAAGCATATCGTCCACATACAAGGATAAAATAATGAACTCATTTGTAATGTACCTCTGAAAATACACACAATGATCTGACTGGCATCTGGTGAAGCCTTTCTCTAGCATGAAACTGTCAAACTTGAGGTACCATTACCGCGGAGCCTGCTTCAGACCATACAAACTTTTCTTCAATCTGCAGACCATGTCATCCTTTTCCCTGACCTGGAAACCTTCTGGCTGGTGCATGTACAGCTCCTCCAAATCTCCATGAAGAAATGCTGTCTTCACATCTAGTTGCTCTAATGAAGATCCTTCACTGCTACCATGCTCAGAATCACCCTGATGGATGTCATCTTGACTACTGGGGAAAAAATCTCCTGAAAGTCAATTCCTTCTTTCTGTGCATAACCCTTGACAACTAACCTTGCCTTGTATCTCTTGGTACCATCAACCTCATTCTTCATCTTGTATACCCATTTATTGAACAAAGCTTTCTTGCCAGCGGGTAACTTCACAAGATCCCAAGTCTTGTTTTGCTTCATCTTGCATGGCTTCAACAAAATATTCTGGCTCTTCAGAATCTGTGTACAAAACATAATCATTAGCAGAATACTTCTGTGATGGCCTGGTAACCCTCGTGGTCCTCCTCAACCGTGGGAACACCGGCTGAGGTACCGATATATGCATGTGGCTGTCTGTTCCAACCACATTTTCCTCCTCCACATCCTCGGAGTTTCCATCTTTAGTTTGCACTCGGGGAATTTCTCCATCTATGACAGGATCGAGTTCTATAAACTCCTATTTCTTTTCTTCCACTGCATCCTTCTTGTCTTTGTAAGTATGCTATTTTCATCAAATACCACATTTCTGCTCCGAATGATCTTATTGTTCTGGAAATCTCAGAGCTTGTAGCCATACTCATCGCCACCGTATCCAATGAAAACACACTTTGTAGACTTGGAGTCTAACTTACTCCTCTTCTCTTTCTCAATCCAAGAATAAATAATGTAGTCAAATACTTTAAGAAAAGAAATTTTACCTGTCTTCCTGTCCAAACCTCCTCTGGAATCCCACCATCCAATGCACTGGATGGACTCCTGTTGATCAAATACACTGCGGTGTCCAGTGCTGCCGCCTAAAAATATGTAGGTAGACCTGAGTCAAACTTCATACACCTCTCTCTCTCAAGAATGGTCCTATTCATTCTTTCTGCCACACCATTCTGCTCTGGTGTCCCTGGAACGGTCTTGATCCTTCTGATTCCATCCTCTGCGCAGTAGACATCAAACTCTCTGCTGTAGTATTCACCACCGTTATCTGTCTTGAGACACTTGAGACTTGCTCCAGTCTGGCTTTCACACATGACTCTCCATCTCTTGAAGATGCCAAAGACCTCAGACTTTTCCTTCATAGCAAACACCCATACTTTTCTGCTGAAATCATCTATAAACGTGACAAAGTACTTATTGCCCGCATATGATGCCACTGGTGCTGGACCCCAGACATCTGAATGAACCAACTCCAGCCTTTCAGTCTTCTTTTGAGTTCTTGCTAACTGAAAACTCACTGCTTTCTGCTTACCATAGATACACTTTTTACAAAACTCTAGATTCACCTTCTTTAGCCCAGGTAGAAGCTCTCTCCTGTGTAGAATATTCAAGTTCTTCTCACTAAGATGACCGAACCTCCTGTGCCATAATGTAGTCACTGTACCCGTGTCTCCTACTGCCACTGAAACTGAACTCTCACTATCTGCTAAGAAGTAGAGAGTGCTTGTCCGCTTCCTTTTGACAACAACCATAGACCCTTTAGTAATCTTCCACTGAGAATTACCAACAATGGATACATAACCCTCAACATCAAGCTGGCTGGTAGAAATTAGGTTTTTCTTTAACTATGGGATGTATCTGGCTTGTGCAAGTTTCAATTCTCCGCCTGTCACTGGCTTCAGTACAATTGTTCCTTTACCCACAATTCTGCACTGCTGTCCATTGCCAACTGTGACATAAGTAAAATCTCCTTGGACAAAATCCAAAAATAGGTGTCTCTTTGAGCTGCAATGGTAAGAAGCCCCTGAGTCTACAAACCACAGATCTGAGTTTGCCCCATCGCCGGCTAACAGGCACACATCCTCAAAATTACACTCAATAGTACTCACAACATTTGCTTCTTGACCTTCTATCTTGCTCTCTGCACCTTTTTCTTCTTACCCCAACAATCCTTGCTCATGTGACCTTTCTTCCCGCAGTTCCAACACTTCATGGGAAATCTCCCTTTGGATTTTCCTCTGCTCTTGGACCGGCCTTTCTCTGACTTCTTCCTCTCCTGTGATCTTCCTCTGGTATCCACAATGAGTGCAGCACTTGTAGAAGTCCCACCCACAGCCTTTCTTCTCATTTCATCATTTAATATACAACTAACTGCATCATTGAATGTAAGGTTACCTGATACCGAGTTGCTGACTGTCATCACAAGATTGTCCCAACTCTCTGGCAAGGAACATAAGAAAAGAAGAGCCCTGAATGAATCATCAAAAGCAACAGAGACCGACTCCAATTGATTAATCATCGTGTTGAACTCGTTCAGATGCTCCGTCACGAACTATTCTCAGCCATCTTCAAACTGAAGAGCTTTTTCATGAGAAATATCTTGTTTGAGGTGGAAGGTTTTTCATACAGCTTTGTTAAAGCGGTCATCATATCCACGGTGGTCTTTTCCTTTGCAATATTATACGCCACTTGAGGTATCAACGACAATATGATCGTGGCCAGGGCTTTCCTATCCAGAATCATCCAATCTGAATCGCTCATTGAATTCGGCTTCTTTCCCTCTAATGGAAGGTAAAGATCATTCTGATATAGGTAGTCCTCAATTTGCATCTTCCACCATCCGAAATTGTGACCATTGAATTTCTTGATTTTGATCTTGTCTTCTGCCATCCCTTTGTTGATTTGTCCGACCATAATAATATAAAAAAACCAAGCTCTGATACCAATTTGATAGGGAATACAACAAATATTCTCTAATAAGATCGCTATTAGTACGGCCAAGTACGCAGTTGCGATAAAATCAACAAAAAACACAGAATAATAATAGGAACCAAAATCCAAAAGAAAACAGCGAGAGACGAGGATTTTACGTGGTTCACCCAAACTGGACTACGTTCACGGCGGCACAGGATCTGCAAGGCTTCACTAAGAGTTGAATTAGGTACAAGCCCTCAAAACACTCTCTCTTAGAAACTCTTATGATCCAGAGAGTTGAATTAGGATCTACAGCACACGGAGGATGTCCTCATAGAGCCTCCTATTCTTTTTTTTTTCTCTCAACTTCACCGGTTGAAGAAGACACACCAAGGATCGAAGACTCTCCTCCTATCTAATCCCATTCCAAAACTGGCTCCACACTTTTGGCAACCATGGACTGATTTCCAAAACTGGCTCTACACTTTTGGCAATCATGGACTGATTTGCTACCTTGAAAATCTCCAACAAATCCTCCCCAAGATCAGATTTGAAAGTTGCAACAAATCCTTCCCAAAATCAGCTTCCTTAGTTGGCCAAATCGAATTCAAAATTCGAATTCAAACTCCCTCTTGATGAAATTAAGCTCCATCCATAACAGTTTTATTTCCTGTGATGGGATCCCTTGTGTTTCTCTCGTTAAAAAAAAAGGGTTTTATGTATCCTTTTTTACGTTTTAGTTCTTTATGTATTATATTTGGTGCTGTTGAATTGCAAGTGGAAATCAGTGAATTTAGCAATGGAGATGGGAATTATATGAAAAATCAAATTTTTTTTTTCAGATAATTGTCATAATGATCGCTAAAAATGTTCCAATTGCCATTTGTATGTATTTAAACATTGAAATTTGTCGGCATTTTTTGGATGAATGAAACAGGTCTGCAACAAAAAAGAAAAAACTGCATGGAAGACCATCTGGAACTCATTTTCTGTTGCACAAGTACATGACACTGTTTTTTAAAAATGTTTAATAATTGGGAGTCCTGGGGTCACAGCTGTAAGCAAGTTCAGGAGACGACCTTAGCTAGGAGACACTTTAGAATGTGTTCATATGTAGGTAGTGGTTTTTGAAAACGCAAAGCTTAACAAACTTTATTGTTATCTGCTGCTTTTTATCTAGCACATCGATATCTAGAATCTTGCTCGTATCTGTTGCATTGCATGGCTCTTGTGAATTATCACTTAGTTATCATTGTTTTTTGACATACTCTTTAATAATTATCAACAGCCTTCAGAGCACAGTTTCTGATAGAAAGTCTTGCCGACTTGAAAAAGAATTTGATGAAACAAGGATTGGACTTGCTAGTACGACATGGAAAGCCTGAGGACATCCTCCCTTCAGTCGCAAAAGCTTTTGGAGCCCATACAGTTATAAATCTAAGAGATACACCTCTCTCTCTCTCTCTCTCTCTCTCTCCCTCTCTCCTTCCGCGCGTGTGCATTATCTCTCTCTATTTCTCTGGTCCCTGATTTCTTCATCTATTTTCATCTGGAGTCCTTCAATATGCTGCTAGATAGACATGGACATGGACTAACCTGGTGGAAGCTCTTACTCTGCCATTTCAGTCGTGAACATGCGGAGTGAAAGCTTGCACAATACTCTTCAGTAAAATCCTACATATGGAAAATGCAATGATGTGAGATATAGCCGTTGACTAAGCTTAAAGATCCATGTCTGCCGATCCAGTACCAGTTGGTATACCAATACCGGACCAATTGAGTATGGTACAAGTTTGGTACCAAGTGCCATTCCGGATCGGCACTTGGTATGCTCTGGTGTACTGATTTCAAACTAATAAACTAGAAATCATTTTTTTTATATTTTTTTGTTTTTCAATGTTCTTAAGTTTTTCACATTTAAATTAGGAAAATATGGAATTTGAATCCATAATTCATGCTATTTTTAAATTTTTCTTAGAGTATAATGATCTATTATTAACCTAATGAAATCAAGATTAAAATATAATGCAGTTTTGAGGAATTTGCAAAACCTTATAACTACAAAAATAGAAAACCAAAAATAATTGAAAATTAATAGATAAGAGATTGTTTATCGAGTAGAATATCTACGTGATTGAATGTTTATGGTTCTAGTAAACACCTCGATCCTGATCATAATTTGGGCTTGAAATTCAACTCCAACTTGAATAATACTCTGATCATTGCTGATAACCTCCTTGATACTGATCTAGAGTAGCTACTGTTACATATTGTATAGCAGTTGTGAAAATTCTAACACTTTTAATTGACATATGTCTGTTTCAGTATGTAAAATATGACCTTGAAAAACATAGTCATAGCTTTGGCTTATGCAATAACAACCACAATAATAATAACAGCAACAACAATAACAGCAACAACAAGGCTTTAATCTCAAACTACTAGTTGGAGTCATAACTTTGGATAATGAAAAGTAAAAAGAAAAAAAATGTTGACAGTGAGGTAAAATATGTTTAATGTTTAAAAATTTAAACATTGACCAGACCATACACCTTGTTTGCTAACTACACTCTTCTAAGAAAAGCAGGGGCATGAAATGCAGAGACATCTTGTGGTTCGATACAATATGAACAAATATAACCAAAATTAAGTCATCCGATTTATATATGGAGATGCCTCAACATATGCTTTTATAAATTGCCAAATCTTTGTCAACCTAAACTTTTATCATCTATGTTCATGAATTTTATCCAGATCACCATGTAGATAGACTCTTTAATACATATCCAAGCCTCTCTCCTTCCTAGAATCATCTCTAGTCATCATTCTCCCAGCCACACTATCCAAACCTGTCTTTCATTTGTTTGTTCATAACATCATCAAGTTCTTTTTGTCTTCCTTTTCTCATTCAGAATAATTGAACTTTAACAGTATGAAACTGGTCTTCTAAGGATTTTACATGTTCGCATAATCTGAATGTGAATCAATTTTCATCTTTCCTGATGCATAATAGCAACTGGCAATGGTGAATCATAAAGGATCTGGTGGCCATAATTTGTTGAATGTCTTCAAGGAGATGATGCTTATTGATCTGGTGGCCATAACTTATTGAATGTCTTCAAGAATGTCTTCAAGAAGAAGATGATGCTTATTCAATTTTACATGTCTTCAAATACTTAAACAAGTAGTTCCCTTACCATATAAATATTGATCTGCATAATTTATACACTTTCATCATGTTTAAGAATACCAAGGACAGTTCAAGACTTTCTCAAATTGGCTCTCTGCTTTGTGTTACCATATTTCTTAGGTGAGTTTCACTTTGATGGTATCAGGTTTATGCTCACAAAGAAACTTGCAGTGAGGAGCTTCTTGTTGAACAACTTGTTCACAAAAGCTTGCATCAAGTAGTGATGCATGAGGGAGAATCATCTAAACAGAAACCCAGAAATCCCAAGCTACAACTTATATGGGGAAGCACCATGTACCATATAGATGATCTTCCATTTGAAACAAAGAATTTACCAGATGTATACACACAGTTCCGCAAGGTAAATTTAAAAAATTTAATCCTGGGTTGCGAACAGTGAATTAATTGATGATAAAGAAAGAGAATTCTTGTGTTCTTGGATGAGCAGTGTCTTCATATTTTCCACATTTAGGCTGATAGCTTACAAATGCAGGTCCCTTTTTTCTGTCCATTTCACAGGCTGTTGAATCGAAGTGTTCAATTAGGAGTTGCTTCAAGTTGCCAGCATCACTTGGGCCACTTCCCAGCGGTAGTTTGGAGGAAATTGGTGGAGAGGGAACTGTTACTACACTTGAGCAACTAGGATACAACGAGAAAAAGGCAGGTCGATGATGTTTAACCTTTTAGATCTCTTAATAGTTCTAAGAGCATAGATGTTTTAGTGTTTCTTTTACCTTCTTTATCTTAAGGCTCTGATGCTTTTATTTAATTATATAAGCGCTGTTGCTGAAATTATTTGTTAGCCACACTGCTCTGATCCCCTGGTTTTTATCTTCCTTGGTAATACAATGGCATATATCATGCCTTTCACTGTATCCATACATCTGCATATTATGATTATTCTAAGTGTTCTTTCACAACAAATGTTCTTTTACAGTTATTTGCTTCTTTTCAATGGACTTGTTACACTTGAAATGTGGTTCTTGCAGATTCTTAGAGGTATATAACATGGATAAATCATAAATGTAAATTCATTATAAACTAAGGATGCTTGTCTTTCTATATGCAGTTTGAAAGAGGAATGCACTTTATTGGAGGTGAGAATGCAGCTTTGGGTAGGGTTCATGAATATTTTTGGAAGAATGTAAGTATTCCATGATAATAATTATTTAGAACATGATATGTGAATTTCTTTGCCTTGCCAACTCTTCAAAGAAAAAGAAAAAAGAAAAGAAAAGAAAGACGTCTGTATCAGCACAATGGTAAGGGAATATTTATGATCATGATAAAAGGAAAATACAGTTTGATTGCATTTATTGGAGGTGGCAAGTAGGAAAAAGTTGTTGGATGTACCTGAAACTAGCTGCCTTTGTTGTCATTGTCATTTTTGTCTCATATATCCTGTAAACTAAAGTAGCTGAAGGCTCCAGTATCTTGAGTTGTCATCTTTCTGATCATTATAGTTTCTCATACCTATATTGGAACATCCCACTGCAAAAGGATGGAAGATTTCTATTAGCTGGAGATTGGTCATCCAGATGTCCTTCCTGTCACATCATTTTAGAAGTCAATTTTGATTTACTTTCTAAATAAAATATTCACATATGGCTTCGCCTTTTACTGTTATTTGTTGTTGTTATATTGTCAATGAGTCTTAACATAATAATTAAGTTATTCATCTGATATTGTTTTCATGCAGGACATGTTAAGGGTTTACAAGGAGACAAGGAATGGTATGTTAGGGCCTGATTATTCCACAAAATTCTCTCCATGGCTTGCTTCTGGGTGTCTCTCTCCACGTTATATCTATGAAGAGGTTTGAAATCTCCAACTGATTGACTGGCCCAAACAGTGTACAGTTCAAGTCTCCTTCTCATGTTTGTTTTCATTTTAATTTGTTAGGTAAGGAGATATGAGAAGCAACGCTTGGCAAATGATTCGACATATTGGTAATGCATCATATTTATCGGTCCTCATAAGTATTTAATTATATAGCAGGGAGCTGGAGGTATCTCCAACATCTGTAAATAAGTTGCTCCCAAATGCAAACTGAAACATGTGGTTTAGCTCTTGACTTCAGCAGTGTTACTGCAATTGCTACAATAAGTTTTTGTTAATATTAAGATTATGATTTCAGGGTTGTATTTGAGCTGATATGGAGGGACTACTTCAGGTTTCTTTCAATAAAATATGGAAATTCTATTTTTCATCTAGGTATATTTTTTTTAAAAAAATTCATAGCTGCCATTATTATTCCTGTTTTTATTAATACTACCTCAGCTTTCCTATTATAAAGTTGTAGTTTTGGTAAATAAAAATCTCTTAACTTTATTGCTTCACTTTGAGTTGATATATAGTACAGAGATAAAACAGAAAAATAAACACAATCCACAAATCTAGGAACAACCCTAACAAACTGAATCAATTAACAAAACTAATAACTTTATCTTAACTTAAAGGAACCAGATCTGACCTGTTCTTTATTCAACTTTATCTACTTATTAATTTTTACACTCTTCCTCAAGTTGGTGCATAGATGTCATACATGCCCAACTTGCTCGCAAGTGATTCAAATATAGGCTTAAACAGCCCTTTAGTAAGTATATCAGCAATCTGATCCTTTGTAGACACAAAAGGAATGCAAATCGTGCCTGCTTCCAGCTTCTCTTTGTTGAAGTGCCGATCAACCTCAATGTGTTTAGTCCTGTCATTTGCATTGGATTATGTGCAATGCTGATAGCAGCTCTGTTGTCACAAAATAGCTTTCATTGCAAACTGATTTCTCTTCCCAACTACTTAAGAATACGTTGAATCCATAGTATTTCACACAACCCATTGGCCATAGACCTGTACTTAGCTTCTGCGCTACTTCTAGCAATGACATTTTACTTCTTATTTCTCCATGTCACAAGATTTTCCCATACATAAGTACAGTATCCTGATGTGGACTTCCTGTCTATCACCGAACCTGCCCAGTCACATCAGTAAAAACCTTAACTCCACGATCCTCATTTTTGCTGAACAATAAACCCTTTTCAGAGCAGCTCTTCAAATATTTTAAAATCCTGTAAGCTGCCTCCAAGTGTTCCTCGCATGAACAATGCATGAATTGGCTTATCATGCTGATTGCAAATGCTATATCTGGATGTGCATGAGATGGGTAAATCAGTCTCCCTACCAGCTGCTGATACTGTTGAACATTCACCGGTGTTCCTTGTGCCACATCTCCAAGTTTCTGGTTCGGATCGATTGGTGTATCTGCTGGTCAACAACCACTCATTTCAGTTTCCTTCAAAAGGTCAAGTATATATTTACATTATGAGACTACGATCCCCTTCTTTGACCTTGCAATTTCCATCCTTAAAAATATTGCAACTCTCCTGGATCCTTGATCTTGAATTTTTTGGAAAGTCTCCTTTTTTAACTGCTCAACTTCAACCTTATCATCTCCCTTTAGGATAATATTGTCCACATAAACTATTAAAATAGCTACCTTACCATTACTCGAGAATTTGACAAATAGAGTGTGATCTGACTGTGCTTGCATGTATCCTTGGTTCTTCACAAAACTGGTAATTCTATCAAACCACACACGTGGAGATTGTTTAAATCCATAAAGTGCCTTTAACCTACAAACTTTCGAATCAAACTTGTCTTCAAATCCCGATGGTGGATTCATGTAAACTTCTTCCTCCAAGTCGCCATTTAAAAATGCATTTTTTACGTCTAGCCTGGTATAATGGCCAATCTAGATTTACTGCCATATATAGCAAAACTCGAACAGTATTAAGTTTAGCAAAGCGAAAGTTTCTATGTAATCAATACCGTAGATTTGTGTAAATCCTTTGGTCTCGCTTTGTAGCTTTCAAGAGTCCATCTGCCTTGAATTTCGGAGTAAAAACCCACTTGCAACCAACGACTGGCTTTCCTCTCAGTAGCTCCTCAATGTTCCATGTCTGATTCTTCTTAAGAGCCTTTATGTCCTCAAAGACAGCCTTCTTCCACTCTGAACTTTTTAGAGCCTCTTGTATACTATTGGGAATTTCAACACATGAAACATTGGTTGTAAATGAGGAGAATGCAGAAGAAAGATTAGCATATAGAAAACAAAGTCAGATATAGGATATTTTACACATGTTCTTTTTTCCTTTTGGAGGGCTATTGGAAGATCAAGATCAAAATTCTTGTTGTGGGGACTAGACTCGGTTCAAACTCTTGACCTTGCTTAGGAGTGTTGGATTCTATTCTTCGATTTAGAAACCTTCTCTCATAAACCTGTCCAAAGAGTCTTTTTTCTTGATTATTACTTTTACCAGTTAGTTCGTGAGACTTATCTGTAGCTAGGTTAGGATTCGAGACCTTTGGGACATTTTGTTCTTGCATTTCTGATTCTTGTGGATTTGCTTGGAAAATATTTTGGATTTGATTTGGTTGTTTTGTGTGATAATCTTCTCCACTTAATCCTCCTAAAATCGTGGAAGTGCTATCTCTAGAAAATTGTTCCCTCAAATTTGACTTTCTATTTCTATTATCCCTGATTTTTGTCCTACACAGTGCTCTCTATCCTGATTCTGGTCCCAAAGTGTTCCCAAATTCTCTTTCATTCCGGCATCTAATAACCTCAAAATTTTGCTCAGATTTTGTACCTAAAGCACTATGATCCAAATGAGGCCTAAGAAAATCTAAGTGGGACGAATCTTCAATGGTTTTCTTCCCTTGAAGATAAGTCGCATAATAAGGCTGATTTTCAAAAAATTGAACATTCATAGACAAACATTTTTTTAGTGATGGGATCAAAGCATTTATATCCTTTTTGGTTTGGTGCAACTCCTAAGAATACACATTTTTTCGCCTTAGGGTCCAACTTTCTTATATTCTTGTCAGGGTTTCTAATGAATGCTGTGCATCCAAATAATTTTAAGGGAATTGAGCTAAACAAATGTGACTTAGGAAACACACTCTGAAGAAGACTAATGGGTGTACTAAAGTTTAGGATTTTTGATGGTATTCGATTCATCAAGTATACAGTAGGTAACACCGCATCTTCCCACAGATACTTAGGAACATGAGTTGAGAACATTAGTGCATGTGCAACTTCTAAAATGTGCCTATTTTTTCTCTTAGTGACTTCGTTTTGCTGTGATGTATCATTGCACGAGCTTTTCTAAACTATTCCTTTGTCCTCAAAAAATTTTTCTAACGCATTGGCAAAGTGTTCCCTACCATTATCACTCCTAAGCACCTAGATATTTGTGCAAAATTGTGTTTGAATCATGTGATAAAACCGC
Source organism: Calamus simplicifolius (assembly GCA_900491605.1). Classification (NCBI taxonomy): domain Eukaryota; kingdom Viridiplantae; phylum Streptophyta; class Magnoliopsida; order Arecales; family Arecaceae; genus Calamus; species Calamus simplicifolius. The sequence goes on along the minus strand of UESW01001977.1, from coordinate 260,067 downwards.
TTAAATAAATGTTCAACTTCTGATTTTTTCTTCATTAAATATACCTAGCATACTTTAGTGTGATCATTAATTAGTGTGACAAACCATCTTTTTTCAAAACAAGTAGAAACCCTAGAAGGACCCCATATGTCACTATGGATTAATGCAAATGGTCTTGAAGGTGTATATACATACGGAGGATAGGTACTTTTATGATGCTTTGCTAATGCACGGACTTCACACTTGGACAAGGATGGACTTTTATTTTTAAATAAATGTGGGAACAAACATTGCAAGTAATAAAAGCTTGGATGTCCAAGTCTAAAATGCCATAAATAAATCTCACTATCACTAACAATAGAAGTAATTTTCAAGTAGGAAGTTCCTTGAACAGTTTTATTCGAATTGGATTCCTCATCTAAGATGTAAAGTCTGTCGCATCCTTTAGCATGCCAATCATCCTCCCCGAGACCATATCCTGAAATTCACAATGAGAAGAAAAAAATTTAGCACAACACTTCTGATCTTGAGTGAGTTTACGGACCGAGATAAGATTACATGTTAAGTTAGGAACATGAAGAACATTAGACAAGGATAAGGTGGGTGAGATTTTTATGTTTCCTATTTCGGTAATGGGTGAGAATGAACCATTAGCTATCTTTACTTTTTATTCCCAGCACTCGGTTTATAGGATAAAAATAGGTTAGAATTACTGGTCATGTAATCGGTTGCACCCGAATCGATGATCCAAGTGTAATTAGTCTTGATACAAATGAAAGAAGAGATAGAATAGCTACCATTTTGGGCAAAAGAACATGAAGGATTTTTAGAGGCAGAGGTTTTTGTGGATTGAAGGAGTTTTATAAGATGCTCTAACTGTTCCTTTGTGAATGGGGGTTGTCCAGAGTTGACTTATTGCTCCTGTGAATTTTCAGCCATGGTTTGAAAAGCCTTCTCAGGTTTTTGCCAACCAGGTGATTTTCCATGGATCTTCCAACAAGTCTCTCGTGTATGCCAGAACTTTTTGCAGTAATCACACCATGGCTTCTTCCTCCTATCTCCTTTTTCTTGGTCTGCCCCTTTTGTAACCAAAGCTGAAGTGTCAGGGCCTGGTTTGGCTGATGCTTCCTCATTACTGTTCATAATCTTCTTTCGATTCTCTTCTTGACAGACTTCTGAAAACACCTCACGGATGGAAGGTAAAGGTTTCCTTCCAAGTATCCATCCTTTGACTTCATCTAGATTCCGATTCACACCTGCAAGAAACATATAAACATGATCGTTTTTTTCATGTTTTTTTTTTGTCGAGCACAATCGCTCGCACTCTCTCAAATATCGTTGTAGCACTGGTCTAATTCTTTCCACTGCTCACCATCCCGTTGTAGCACTGGTCTAATTCTTGCTTCCTTGCTTCAACTGCCACAATCTTGTCTTTAACTCGAATATCTGTGATGAGTTTTCGAAATCCAAGTATGTCTCTGGACGAAGTCCCATACTTCTTTCGCAGTCTTCATAAACAAATATGGCTTGGCTATGGAAGCCTCCATCGAATTGAGCAGCCATACTGTTACTAAGGAGTTTTCTGATCTCCAAGTTATGAAGGCAGGATCGTCTTCCTTCGGTTTATTTGCCTCGCTGGTTATGTACCCTAGCTTTTCTCAACCTGATATAGCTAACTTGACTGACTGTGACCACTCCAAATAATTCCTTCCAGTCAGTCAATGTATTATAATCTGCATAGATTAACTAGTACCAGGATCCAAATTGGTTAACATCACAGGGGCTGGAGTGATAGAGGACCCCGGCGAGTCCTTCGCATTGGTCATGGCGGTCTTGACCATTATTGAAAAAACTCAAAAAAGCCTCCGCTCTGATACCATGTAGTTTTGGTAAATAAAAATTCCTTAACCGTATTGCTTCAACGTGAATTGATATATAGTACAGAGATAAAACAGAAAAATAAACACAATCTACAAATATAGGAACAACCCTAACAAACTGAATCAATCAACAAAACTAACAACTTTATCCCAACTTAAAGGAACCAGATCTGACTGGTTCTTTATTCAACTTTATCCACTTATTAATTTCTACAAAGTATTTGGTAATTTTCTTCTGCAAATATTAAGTTTTGATGGTAGTTTGTGGAATTAGCCCCACAAGAGGATTAGACTATAGAATCCCTGTAGCAAATGGCTATCCTATTATAATTCATGTGCTACACTGCACTAGGAGAGAACCCAAAATCAAACATTAGTTGCGGATGGAATGGTGCATTGTTAGAACGATTCATTTACCTTTATACCATTCATACAACAATTTAGGGTGTTAGCATGCTAGCGCTTGTAACTACATAGAATTAGTCAAAAACATATTCATGAATCAATCTACATTAGTCAAACATAGAAAGCTACATGAAGTACTAAGAAGCATTTTAGAAAAGCCAATTTTTCTAATTACCATCAAATTCTTAAATAAGTAGTTCCAAATGCAAAGAAGTAAGAAAAACTTTTTGATTCTGGTCTATCAGATCTGCCCAAAATGTTCACCTTTAGCTGTTATTGATCATAATATTTTACCTTTGTTTCTTGTAGATCGTCACATTATACTTTTACCTAGCATTTAAGATACATACTAGAAAGAAAAGGTTGAGAATTGAGATCATTTTTGTTAATAATGACATTAGAATATGTAGTGTAGCTGTGTGCTTTTATTTTTAGTATGAGGTTTTATGATCTGGTTACATGTACTACCCTAGTAGTTCTTCATGGATACAGATGTAACAGAGATTTTGACATATCCAAACATCTAGTTAGGCAAGAGCATAGAAAAGGAGAAAAAACAGAGAAACAAGGGAAAAATTAATTTTATGCCAATTAAATTATAGTCCTTTTTTCAATATAAGAAAAATAATACGCTAAGAGATATTATTTGTTAAGGTCTTCCCACAAGTATGTTTCCCATCCAAACTCCCAACTGAACTCAAGGATATAAGAAAATCAATGTTGCAAAGCTATTTTTATTGCCATGTACTTTGCCAAACTTCTAAAAAGAGTAGAAGCCTGCTACCAGTGACATTACAGTTGGCTGAACTCATAATTGGAAAAGTCCAACCTTCCACCAATATGTAAAGGCTAGATTTGGAGAAATGAAAAGCATATAACTGTTGAATACATATCTGTGATGGATTCTTTGAGCTGAATGCCAGTGTCTAGGTAACATAGCGCCTGAAGGATGATCAGAAGCATGTTTAACATAGTCATATATTATTTAATATTGATGTATAGATGAATAAAATAATTTGCAAATTCATGATCCTTGATGATGAATTCACTTAGTCATAAATGTTTCCCAGTTTCATCATGTTTTTCTTTTTTTCACCTGAAAATAGTTGGAGTGCTGCCATCCATTTACATTATCTTATCCTTGATGATACGTGTAACTTTCATCTTCTGGGAATTAAAGGCAGCGGTTAAATGATTAATAGCAATATAGAGCATTTCCTTCTGTAGCTAAGAGAATTTTGCTCTTGGCAATTTAACTGCTTGCTATAGATCTTTATGTTCAAGAAAGTCTTTTTCTCCTGGGTAGCCAGTTTTACTACCCACTCCATGCTTTCCCTAATAACTTATATACAAATTTGGACCTTTTATACATTTATCGGTCTATTGTCAACTCTGATTGTGTAGCATTGATCATTGCAACAAAATTCCCAGTAGGATGCATGTTCCATTGACTTCTTGATTTCAGTTAACTTCTATGATGATCCAATCCTAATTCCCTGACTAGATATGGTGCTTGAGTGCTTTAATAGTAGAAACCAAGTAAAACATTCATCCTAAATTTAGACGGAAATGGAATTCAAATCATGTTCATATATTATCATTATGTCCCAGAGTTGGTTATCTAGATTTTGTTTCAACCTATTTTTCCTTTTCAGGAGGTCCAAGAAAAGTGATGTTCAAGTGGAGCCAAGATCAGTCACTATTTGAGTCATGGCGATCTGGCCGAACAGGGTATGCTTTAATACTTTATTGGAGTAAATATACTTTTGGTTCTTAAACTTATCCTTAAAATTCATTTTTGTCCTTAAATTCCAGTTACAGTTTAATCCCTCGTGTTTTAAGAATATTACATTCTCGACATCTTATTGCATGGAGTCGGTTAAAATTGATGGAATATTTGATGTACCACCCTATTAACCAATCTATCCATTTGTCATGATGACACATCAGCTATTCCATCAATTTGACATAACCCCATGCAATGGGACATTAGGAATGCAACAATCTTAGAACATGAGGGGCTAAACCGTAACAACCGAAAGGAATGCAATATTCTTAAAACAAGAGGGACTAAACCATAACAATTGAAAGTTTGAGCACCGGAATGAATTTTAAGTAAAAGTTTGAGGACCAATAGGATATTTTGGTCCGCTTCTTCTTTTTCATTTCACTTTTGGTTGTGTGTTTTGCACAACATGAAATGATGCAGTAAATTGCCTTTTGATATATATTTTTCCTATTTGTTATAATTCATAGGTATCCTCTCATTGATGCAAACATGAAAGAGTTATGCACCACTGGCTTCATGTCAAACCGGGGGCGTCAGGTAATTCTTGGTTTGTTGAGGGATCAATATCCTCAGATTGTCAACTCTGTTAATATAAGCTTTATAAAGTAAACTTTACACTGAATTATATATCTTATGTACATGATGAGAGAATCTTTATTTTCGACCTTGTTCAAGTGTATATAATTTGACTTGAAGGCTCAACAGCAGAAAAGAGTATACATACTTCAAGGAAAGGCATTAAATCGTTCTAACAGTTACCATTCCATAAAATGTAGAGATCAAAACATTTAGAATTTTTGCATCAATCAAATATACTCAACTCAACTCATCTAAGCCTTTTCCCAACTACATGGGGTCGGCTACATGAATTTGCTTCCTCCACTTTGCTTTATTTAGGACTAAGTCGACACTCAAATTACAAATAGTTATATTTCTCTTAATTATTTTTGTTTATGTTAGTTTAGGTCTATCTCTACCTCTATCATTACCTTGAACTGTTAAAAGATAACTCTTTCTAACCGGAGTATCTAAATGTTTTCGTTGTATATGTCGAAACCACCGTAATTGGTTTTCTCTCATTTTATCTTCAATTGGAATTACTCCTATCATTTCTCGTATATGTTTATTTCTAATTCTATCTTTTAAAATTTTACCACATATTCATCTTAACATGCGCTTTTTTATTATACTTAATTTATTCACATGTTTCAGTATTACCTAACACTCTATTCCATATAGCATATAGCTGGCCTAATAGCGGTTTTATAATTAAGTTTGACAATTGATTAAACTTAATCTATTTGTGAAATGTGAAGACTGATTATTCATTAAAACTTATTTTTCTCAGCAATAACCACCATGTCTGCATGTTATAGAAGCTTTGGCAGTATTGTTGTTTGTGCTGTAGCATAAACTTCATATTGGTTATCAGATACTTGTACATAATGATTGGCAGAATAAATATTCTTATGGTGTCAATTTTGATCTTTTAAGGTCATTGCCTCTTCAACCATGTTCTTGATTTATAAATTATTCTTAATTTTTCTGGCATCTAGTTTTTTTTTTTCCTTCTATGAAAGCCTTCAAAAATGCTCATTTGACTTGAAATTCCGCTAATTATTACTATCTGGTGTGCACATGCATGGGCCTGCATGTCCAGAATAATAATATATTTATGCATAACGGATGTCTTTATTTTTGATACTTGAGAAGAAAATGGTAGAGAGAACAGGAACATGCATTCAGACTCATCTGCTTAAAGGGGTAGGAGCTTATGAGATCCATTACATCAACTAGGTTGACAGGTTTACTGGTGTGGCTTTGTTTCTTAAGTGAATTCTCTAACAAAGTGGTCCTCTCTTGTTCACTCAGCCATACACTTATATTTCAAATTTTTTGCATCTTTTGCTGATTCATCTGTTTTTAACTAAATCTGTTATTCTAGATACATCTTGCTTTAACATGTTATTCAACAATCAGTTTCACTCTTTGGTACAAACAAAAATTCACTATAACTGAATTATCAGAGTAAAAAAATCAAATCGTAAGTTGACTTGTTAGCCTATTTGTAGATTGTCTGCTCATTTCTGGTCCGAGATATGGGCATAGACTGGCGCATGGGAGCTGAATGGTTTGAGACATGCCTCTTAGATTATGATCCAGCATCAAATTATGGTAACTGGACTTACGGAGCAGGTCAGTTTTCACCCAAAATTGATTCCCATAGGCTTTTGCTTTTTATATAAGGAAAAAAGACATTAGTAGTTTTCATTTGTTTGCAACAGGAGTTGGTAATGATCCAAGAGAAGATCGGTATTTCAGTGTCCCAAAACAAGTAAGCACACCTGACATTACTATGACGTTCAGATTAATGTTTCCTTTCCCATTCTTTATAAATTATTATCGGGAACGGGTGTTATTGCACCTTTGGGTTTCAAAAGGAATTCTTCCCGGATTATTTCCTATTGAAGAGATTGATTTTTTGATGAGGAAAACTTTTATGGTGATATAAAGTTCACATCCAAGACTTCAGAGGATGAAGATTTAATTTTGACAATTCTGTGCAGGCAAAAACGTATGATCCTGAAGGTGAGTATGTTGCTTACTGGTTGCCAGAGCTACGAGTACTTCCGAAGGAGAGAAGGAATTTCCCAGGGCAATCATATATTAAGCAAGTTGTACCTTTAAAGTTTGAGAGCACAAATCAGAGGAATGATCATGCCAAAAGAGGGAAGGGAAAATGGAACAATGTGTCCTTGGGATGAGAGGCCCCATAATGATAATGCAATAAAATGACATCATACAAAGTTCTTTTTTTATTCCAACTATAACTCAGAATTAGTTGAACAAAATTGAAATGAGTCAGTAGTTTATACCACTACTTCATTGAATATAAACTAAAACACCAGTAGTTTATGTTGATTTATTACCAGAATTCAGAATGAAATAACATCATGATGGTTTCTTTTTGCTTGTACTTGGAAGAAGTAACATAAATATAGAACTGACTTCATTACTCTACAACTCCACTACATATTGTCAGCAAATAGCAACCAATCTAATTTGGATCCTAATAAGCATTGAACCATAATATGGTTGCATCAAGTTGTGTGCAAACAAATACATCCTAGAGTGTTTTTGGTGAGGCATAGAGAAAGTTATAGTTAAATTTAAGCAGAATGACCAAGTAGAAGGGAGAAGAGGGAATTCAAGTTGCATTTAAAGTTTTAAATCCCATCCCATAGAATTTTGCTTTGTCCGACCCTATCCTGATGGTTGTTTTGATATAGCATTCTAACAGGTAGATATATGTCTTTCTCTTTTTTTTTTTCCTTTATTTTTTTTCCTTTATTTTCTTTATTTCTTCCTTTCTTAATATTTTTCATCTCTTGCTTTCTTTTCTTCTTTCTTTATTTTTGTTTTTTTTTTCTTTCTTTATTTACTTTTCTTCTTCCATCCTTTCTTTCTTCTTATTTATTTATTTTTTCTTATTTTATTTTTTTTCCTTTTGTTTCCTATCCTTTCTCGTTTTTTTTTTTGGGTACATCCGAGTGATCACACTATTCTAGTACGAGTCAAATCTGAAATGTCAGAAAACAAGATTTGTTTTAGCATAATATGGTAGGGTTCTTTCTGCTTCCAGCTCCAAAAGCCAGAGTGATGGGCAACAAAGGCAACTATCCAGTCAACCGTAGAGTTGGCTTTTTGGTAGATATGACGAATCTAGACTCTATGAGCATCATGAAGGGTAGTTCGGATGTTGTGGAGCAAGGGGTTTGTTGGCGAGTGGTCACAAAAATTTCATCTGAGCCATCGTATGACAGTAAGAGAGTCTCCCTCGATAAAGAGACTGCTAGCTCGAAGGATACGAGTGGCATAGGAGATGCCAGTCCAAGCAGCATAAAGCTCGGTCATAGGAATAGAAGAGTCAAGAAGGTTGAGTCCCTTGTCGCCAACAGAGCTCCATCAGATCCTTGGATAACAAAAGCCAACCTGCAAGTCTACTTCGAATACTTTCATCAAAGTTGATTTTAACAAACCCTGAAGATGGAGGCTTCCAAGAGAAGAAAAACCGTATGCTGGTGTGCTACCGAGGCAACAGGAGAGCCTCAGAGACCAGAGCTGTCAGAATCAAAAGCAGAATGATGAAGTGTGTACTCGATAGATAAAGAGTGAGCTTTCCTAGCTATCATGTGGAGAGTAATAATATCATCAGTGAAAATAAGCAAGTTCCAAGACAACCAGATCTGATAGGCTAAATAGGCCCAAGTAGCACTCTGCTGCTGGATATCCCTTCGACTATCCTAACGGATAAACCTTAGGAAAGATATACGCAGAGGACCAGTACCACCCTTCCAAAGGTGGTGACCCATAATCTACCAGATCTGTCTCGCTCTAGGGCAGGTGAAGATAGCATGATCAATAGTCTCCTCCTTCTGATCGCACAATGAGCAAGTGGGTTGGATGGACATACGCCTCTCAAAGAGCAAGAGTAGTAGGAAGATAGTCATGCACAAGCTTCCAAATGAAGAGCCGAACCCTGAGATGGATGGAAAGCTGCCAAATCCAAGCCTTATCCATCGTGTGCTGAGGCTATGGCAAACGGTTGGAGGCCTCGCCAGAATATTGAGGGGAGTTGCTTCGCAGGATGTTCCATGACTAGGATGGGCTTGGTCTTGGCCACGACATCGGAAGGGCGTGGCCATGGTGGACCTTGCGCCGACAAGGGTTGTTTATGGAGTCCTACATGTCCAAGGTTGGACCTTGACGTGGCATTGGCGAACCTGTGCTCGGAGAAGAGGTGCAAAGGCATGGATGGGGCATGCCAAGAGTCTGTGGGCGCACACAAGTTGACGATTGCTCTTCGGCCAAGGATATGACCAACCAGTTGGATGATGAACTTAGCCTTTGGGTGCGTTCGTGTCTGGTCGAAGGCCTAGGCGAAAAAAATGGTTTTCCTTCAAAGGGGAGTTCGGGTGGTTCCAGAAACTCCCTTGTCCATGTGGCCATCGAATAGGACGGCTTGAGACTCTGGCCGGCAGTTCCAAGAAGTTGGCAAAACTTCCCAACGATTGGGGGAATCGTCCATCGCAAGTCTATATGTAGCCTTGATGCCTTTGGGCAAGGACACAATAATTCGTTGAGACCATTGGGTGGGTCTAGTGTGTGCTTGTACTCTTGGGAAATTCAATATAGAAAGTTTATCTTAACTTCTGTCTTGAGTGGGAAGGCTGGCTAAGTTGCGGAATCTAGCGCCGCACAAGGTCTTTAGTTTGAGAGAAACAAGTCCAAACTTTTGAACCTGTGATAGTGGTATCAGAGCATGGTTATCGGCTCTTAGAAGGATTCCTTTTAGGAAAATTGTTGCATTGATGCCGGCGGGCGGTAGCAACATGGAGGCTTTGATGGAAAGAATGACTCGGTTGGAGGCAATGGTTGGGTTGCCTCAAGCAGACCAAGCATCTCCTTTGTGGGCACAAATGGAAGCATTGCAAGCAACTATGCTTATGCTCCAGGAGTCACTGGCGGCGGCCCAACTTCGGATGGATGAGACGATGTCGGATATCCGACTGCTCAAGTTAGCGGTGCAAACCCATCCTCAGGGTGATGGAAAGATCAAAATGAAGGTCCCTAACCCACATTCTTATAGTGGCTCTCGGAGTGCCAAGGAGTTGAGAACTTCTTTTGGGACATGGAACAGTACTTCAAGGCTACCCATGTTTCGGAGGGAGAAAAGGTTTTCATCACTTGCATGTATCTTGTGGGTGATGCAAAACTTTGGTGGCAGACATGGACCCATGATCTTGGCCGACCCAAGATTCACACTTGGGAGGCCCTGAAGCAAGAATTGAAGAATCAATTCCTTTCCTGCAACACCTTGTGGGTTGCCAGGGATGCCCTGAAAAAACTTAAGCAAAATGGCAATGTGAGGGACTACGTGAAGGTGTTCAGTTCCCTCATGTTGGATATCAAGGATATGTCCGAGGCAGATAAGTTGTTTACTTCTTATCTGGCCTCCAACCATAGGCTCAGTTGGAGTTGTGGAGACAAGGGGTGACTGACTTGTTTGCCGCATTGGTTGCCATAGAAAGATTGATGGACATCCAATTATCAAGTCCCCATCTGGTCATTCCAAAAAGTCTTACCCCACCAACAAGTTCCCTAAGAAGACTCCAAAACAGAAAGATGTTGGTGGGAAGAAGACGAAGGACTTCGGCAAGGCAAAAATGAAGGCCAAGGAGGATGGCTCTTCATCGAGGAAGGACAAAGGGAACCCACATCCGGGTTGCTACATTTGCAATGGCCCTCATTATGCCAAAATTATCCAAAGCGGGGGAAACTGAATGCTCTTGTGGCTGATGAGAGTGATTCAGATTCGAAAGGCCTTGAACGTGTTGCCCCTCTTCAAGTGCTTAGAGTTCTTCAAGGGGAAGAAGCAATGATGAATCGACCCCGACTAATGTTTGTCCAGGCTAGAATCAATGGGCATCATGTCTTATCTATGGGAGACATTGGTGCCACTCATAGCTTTGTTGCGGAGAAGATGGTAAATCCTTTAGGCTTGAAAGTGTCCAAACACTCAAGCCGAATCAAGACAGTAAACTCCCAAGCACAGGCCATGAAAGGCATGGCCTTTGATGTCAAATTATCCATCAACAAGTGGGAAGGCCGATTGGATCTAATGGTAGTGCCCCTAGATGACTTTGAAGTCATCCTTGGCAATAACTTTTTCATAGGCGCCAAAGTTGCCATTATTCCACATATGGGTGGAATCCTCATCGGTGATGAGAAGAAGCCTTGCTTTGTTGTTGGGCAAGGAAGGGACCTTATTCGTAAAGTAGAGATTATCTCTACAAGGCAGTTGGCCCGTGGATGCAAAAAGGATCAAAGTACCTACCTCGTAGCGTTTGTGAAGGAGGAACCAAAGGAAATGATGGAGGTACCAAGGGAGGTGGCTGCAATTCTACAGGAATATGATAATGTCATGCCCTATGATCTGCCTAAGGGGCTTCCACCTCGGCATGGCGTGGACCATCACATTGAATTGGTACTGGGCACCAGACCTCCTGCCAAGGCTCCCTATCGAATGTCGCCTAAAGAGTTGGCCAAGTTAAAGCAACAGTTGGGTGAACTATTGGACTTCGAGAAGATCCAAACTTCAAAAGCCCCTTTCGGTGCCCTAGTGCTATTCCAAGAGAAGCAGTGTGGTTCTCTTCAACTTTGTGTTGTTTATAGAGGCTTGAATAAGGTCACTATAAAGAACAAGTATCCGATGCCTTTGATTGCAGATTTGTTTGATCCCTTCTCTAAGGCAATACATTTTACCAAGTTGGACCTGCGATCTGGATATTGGCAAGTCCGAATTGCTAAAGGGGATGAACCAAAGACCATTATGGTCACTAGATATTGATCTTTTGAATTTCTAGTCATGCCATTTGGCTTGACCAATGCCCCTACAACCTTTTGCATTCTAATGAACAATGTATTTCATGACTATATCAACAAGTTTGTCGTGGTCTATCTGGATGATATTATTGTGTACAGTGAATCCTTTGAGGATCACTTAGAATACTTAAGGTGGGTGTTTGCTCAGTTGAGGGAAAATGCTCTATATGTAAAGAGAAAAAAATATGAGTTTTGCCTTGGAGAAATTAGGTTCCTTGGGCACCTTGTGGGCAACGGGTTGGTGAAGATGGATGCAAGAAAGGTACAGACCATTACCGAATGGCCAATACCAAGCAAGATGACGAAATTGAGAAGTTTTCTTGGGTTAGCCAATTACTATTGGAAGTTTGTGGCTGGCTACTCAAGAAAAATTTATCCTTTGATGGATCTTCTGAAGAAAGACCAACCTTGGCTATGGCTAAATCATTGTAGAAGGCATTCGAAGACGTCTAGGCGGCCATTTCTTCAGAACTGATGTTGAAGTTGCCTGACTTTGCCAAGCCTTTTGAAGTCCATACAGATGCCTCTGATATGACTGTTGGAGGGGTTCTGGTGCAAGATGGACATCCAGTTGCCTTGAGTTAGAAACTTAAGGAGGCTGAGCAAAGATATCCTGCCCATAAGAAAGAGATGCTTGCGGTGGTGCATTGCCTTTGAACTTGGCATGTTTACTTGATGGGGACCAAGTTCATGGTGAAGACAGATAATGTGGCCAATACTTTCTTTTTGACTCAGAAAAAGTTGTCACCTAGAGAGGCACGATGGCAAGAATTTCTTGCAGAATATGATTTCTAGTGGGAGCACAAGCCTGAAAAGCATAATCAAGTTGCGGATGCCTTGAGTAGGAGATGTGTCCAAGAGATAGTTGCTTCTATCTCTCAAATTGAAGAAGACTTTCTTGATAAGATCCGGGAGGTGGCTCAGTCGGATGAGGGTTATCAGAGGTTGCTTCAACAAGTTTGAGATGGTGAGACTCAGAGATATTGGTTGGAAGATGGTCTTTTGATGGCAAAAGGTAGTCGTGTCTATGTTCCTCATGGTGGAGGACTGCGGAACCAGTTATTAAGGGAGTCTCATGACCCTCAATGGCTGGTCATCTGGGCAGAGAGCGCATGATGGCTCTCTTATCTCACTCCTTCATTTGGCCAAGGATGGAGCAAGACATTGAAGCTTATGTCAAGTCTTGTCTTATCTGCCAACAAGACAAAGTGGAAAGGCTGAAGGAAGCAGGCTTGTTGCATCCTCTTCAAGTTGCAGAGAAGCCATAGATTTCTTTCCATGGACTTCATTTGCGGGTTTCCAAAGGTGAATGGCCTATCATCCATCTTGGTGGTGGTTGATCGCTTTTCTAAGTATACTGTCTTTATCCCAACACCAGAAGAATGTACGGCAGGGTGGCTGCGGATCTATTCTATCAGAATGTGGCGAAGCATTTCAGGTTGCCTAAAGAAATCATCAGTGATCGGGATGCTCGGTTCACGGAAAGGTTTTGGACCTATCTCTTCCAATTGGTAGGATCAGAGCTAAAGTTTTCTATTGCCAATCACCATCAGACTGATGGCCAGACTGAACGGATGAATGTGGTTCTGAAGGAATATCTTTGGAATTATGCCTCAGCAAATTAACGAAATTGGGTAAAGTTGTTAGACTGCTCAATTTTGTTACAATCTGCACCGGTCCTCTACAATAGGGTTTAGTCCGTTCGAGTTGGCAATGAGACGACAACCCCTTACTCCTTAAGAAGTGGCTTTACAGAAGAAAGGGGGCCTATGTACTGCTGCCTATTGGTTCGCCAAAGACCAGTAGGAAATGTTTGATGAGGCACAAGAAAGCCTGCACAAGGTTGCAAGACGGATGAAGAAGTATACTGATCGAAGATGCCGACCCTTAGAGTTCAATGTGGGGGACCAAGTAATGCTGAAACTAACCCCACAAATCTGAAAATGAATTAGCCGGAAGAGAGCACACCAAGGTCTAATCCCAAGATATGATGGTCTGTTTGAAGTTGTCAAACGAATGAAAATGTAGCCTACAGGTTGCGGCTGCTCGACAGACTGTAATTGTACCCTACTTTTTATGTGAGTTTTCTGAAGCCTTATCACCCAAGTGTTGACCCTTATCGAGTGTAGGAACAGCAGGCTCCTCCTATTGTACGTGAACCGTATAAGAAGGAGATTCAAATGATCTTGGATCATCGGACTTTGGGCCACAGCAAAAAAATCGTTGGACAAAATATCTGATTTATTAGAAGGGTGAATTAGAGAGTGAGGCTAGTTAGAAAAAGGAAGCAAACTTGTGGCAGTTCAAAGATGAGATTGACAGGTACTTAGCAAACCTCCCTCCGAGGACGTCGGGCTTTTTTAGTCGGGATGGTTTGTCAGACCCACTTTGATCCGCGCGAGGTTGGCCACGTGAGCCTTGGCTGCATTAGGCCATGGCCATGAGAGCCTTGGCTGCGCAAGCGCATGTCCGCACTGGGCCATGGCTACGCAGGCACATCGAGCGAGCGCATGGCCGCGTCGGGCCATGGCGGCACCGACGCCTGGCATGCACGCCATGGCCGCATTGAGCTGGGCTGTGCGTGAAAATTGGTCGGCCGATGCATGCATGGTCTAGGCCCAGGTTGCAATGCTGCTCAGATTCCTAGTACTCCCGGGGTGGCAGACGACTGGAGGCCCCGCTAGAATATTGAGGAAAGTTGCTTCATGGGATGTTCCATGACTAGGATGGGCTCGGTCTTGGCCACGGCACCGAAGGGCATTGCCATGGTGGACCTTGCACAGGCAAGGGTTGTTCATGGAGTCCTACGTGTCCAAGGTCGGACCTTGACATGGCATTGGCAAACCTGTGCTCGGACTAAAGGCTCAAAGACATGGATGGGGCATGCCAAGAGTCCATGGGTGCGCACAAGTCGACGGTTGCTCTTCGGCCAAGGATACGACCAACCAGTTGGATGATGAACTTAGCCTTTGGGTGTGTTCGTGTATGATCGAAGGCCTAGGCGGGAAAACGATTGCCTACAAAGGAGAGTTCGGGTGGTTCTAGAAACTCCCTTGTCCATGTGGCCATCGGATGGGATGGCTTGAGACTCTGGAAAACTTCCCAGCGATTGGGGGAACTATTCATTGCAAGTCTATATATAGCCTTGATACTTTCGGGCAAGGACACACACAATTCGGTGAGATCATTGGGCGGGTCTAGTGTGTGCTTGTACTCTTGGGAATTCAATATAGAAAGTTTATCTTAACTTATGTCTTAAGGAGAAGGCTGGTTAGGTTGTAGAATCTAGCACCACACAAGGTCTTTAGTTCGAGAGAAATAAGTCCAAACTTTTGACCCTGTGACATTGGATGCCAGGCCCTCCTTCTGCAATCGGCAAATAGATAGTGACCCATGCTAGCATATAAATACCATGGCCATCCTGCATAGAGCCCCATAGAAAATTTCGAAAGCATCTCTCAATCTTCCTCATACAAGTCATCGGGATAGCAGCATTGGATAAGATATAGAGAGGAAAAAGGTGAGGACTGAGCGTAGAAGGTGATCCGAGCCATCATGGATAGACTAGTAACCTGCCAACCATCAATGCGGTCATGGACACAGCACTCAAGGTCACTGTAATTGCTGCCCTATGGACATCTTCCCGTAATAGGGATCTCTAGGTAAGATAGCCGATCAGCCTGTGCAATGATGCCCAAGGTGCGAATGATAGCCTCCCTTGTTTTAGGAATAGTTTTCGGGCTGAAACAAATCATGGATTTGTTGAAATTAACCTTCTGACCAGAGGCCCGACAATAGGACTGAATGATGGATGAGAAAGTTAAAGCATTGTGGACCATAGCATGTCCCAACAATATATAGTCATCAGCAAATAATAGATAATAAAGCAAGGGGTCGTGAGGGCCCGCAATGAAAGGGGCAAGGCGTAAGTCATGCTGTGCCTAGTAGAAAGGATGATATAAATCATCAGCAGCAAGAATGAATAAAAAAGAGGATAGAGGATATCCCTGACGCAACCCCACAGCAGAGTGAAAGAAATCAGTCTGGCTACCATTAATGATGAGAGAGAATGATGGCCTGTGGACGCAAGCCATGATCCAGTCTATAAAGAGAGCCACAAAGCAAACTCATATAGTGTTCACCACAGAAATGCCCAACTAAGTCTGTCATAAGCTCTCTCCATGTCTAGCTTCACAGCCATCAGACACTGACGAGCTGAGGATTTCTGGAGATCATACATGAATTCCTTGGTTATAAGAACATTATCAGTAATGTTACGCCCTCTGATGAAAGCCCCCATGCTCTGAAGAAATGAGGAGAGGAATCACATTCTGCAGGTGGGTGACTAAGAGATGCGCACAGACCTTGTATAAGGTGGTGCAAAGGCTGATGGGCCGGTAATGCTGAGGAATGGAGGCATCAGGGCATTTAGGCACCAAAGTAATGAGCATCCTGTTCCAATCAGAAGGAATAGATTTGGATTGAAAAACAAGCTGAATAGTTTGCACAACATCCTATCCCACAATATCCCAATAGTGGCAGAAGAAAAAGAATAGAAACCCATCAGGCCTAGGGGCCTTATCAGGCCCAAGATCCCATAAAGCCCTCCGAATCTCATCCGTTGTAATCAGCCTAATGAGAAGGTCGTTCTCACAAGCTGAGACCTTCGTAGAGGTCAGAACAAGGTGGATTGGATCACCATCACTTGTATATTCAGTCCATCTAAACTAAAAAAAGTGTAATAACTGATCCCTGATAACATAATATCCTCTTAGTATTGCCCCTCATCATCAGCTAAGCGCCTAATTCGGTTCACTGCACGACGCTTCAAAGTGACCTAGTGAAAGAATCTATTGTTCTGATCCCCTTCATGAACCCACTGAATCCGAGACCTCTACCTTCAAAAAGTCTCCTGCTGCCAAAGAAGAGAGTGGTGAAGACCCAGGTAGCTACGAAGGGATGTAAGGTCAGAATCGAAAAGACAGCCTTCCCAATCTTCTTTGGACTGGAGAGTAGCAATATTAGTTTCCACCTACTCTATTTTTTTCATTAAATCCCCGACCTCCAATCTATTCCATCTGAAAAGTCTGTTTCTCGCAAGCTCAAGATGTCTGGATAATCTGTATGTAGCGCTACCTCTAACAGGCAGACACCATACCTGAGAGAGAAGGGTCTTGGCAGATGAGTAGGAAGTCCAAAACTGCTCAAATCAAAACTGTCTCCTCTGATGAGCAACCATTTTCAGTAGTTATAAGGATGGGATAGTGATCAGAAGCAATTCTAGGCAGGTGAGTAATAGTTGCAGAAGAATAGATTTGAAGCCATCGGGCCATAGCCGTAGCCCTATCAAGTCTCTTCCAAACTCTAGCAGATCACTGGCGGTTATTACACCAAGTAAATTGGGGACCTGAGAACCCCAGGTCCAGCAGACCGGCCAAAGATATGAAGGTCCTGAACTCAGATGTGTCCATCGAACCAACAAGCTGCTATCCCCCTCTCTTCTCATTGGCCCCCACTATACAGTTGAAATCTCCTGCAACGAGGAAGGAAAATTCCTAGGCAATCAGGAAAAGGATCTCAGCCCACAGTACACGTCACTCTCAAAAATCAATGTTGGCATAAACATCCGAGAGGAGCTAAAGGTTAGATATTCCCTTAGAAATGATAAGAGCAACCTGCTAGTTGCAATGATGAAAGGCATCGACTCTAATGGAGGCATTACGCCAGAGAGCCAGAATACCGCTAGATAACCCCATAAACTCCAATGCATAAGAGTGCCAGGAATTGAAAACTTGTCTCCCAATCTACTTTAACGTAGGATGCGATGGGGTAAGCCAGTCCCATCGGAACTTCAAATCTCAGCTACATACAAACTGACCATCAGTTTTTAACTGAAAAGCCCTACTTTTTAGATATTAAATAAGAGTCCATTGAATTTTGCACTCTTTTTGCTCTTATCCCGATTGCTCTTCCCCCACCCCCAACCCCACTTCAAACTTGTGATAAGCACTTATTTTTAGGGGAAAAGACTTTGTACATCGCATCCGGTGTAGCAAGTCCTATGTGGGATGCATCGTTCCTTTTTATTGGTCCACATGCATACGACATCCATTAAAAAAATGTTAAGACAGCTTTACGACATTCCGAAGGAAAAAATTATGACACCCTAGTTTTAAACTTACGACATTGTAGTAGTTATAAAATTAAGACATCCAGTTAAAAAGTAAAAAAAATTACGACACTCTAGTTTTAAACTTACGACACCGTAGTTATAAAATTAAGACACCCATTCAGAAAGCAAAAAAAAAATTACGATATCCCAGTTGTAAATTTACGGCATCGTAGTTATAAAATTACGACACACACTCAGAAAACATGTCTGTACACAAATTTCAAAAAGAAAGCTGTCTGACATGCATTAATACCCGTTTAGCTTTTTTTAGAATTTATGTACAGACAGATTTTCTGAGTGGATATCATAATTTTATAACTACGTAAATTTACAATCATAATTTTTTTTTGACTTTCTAAACGGGTGTCTTAATTTTATAACTACGGTATCGTAAGTTTAAAATTAGGGTGTCATCTTAAATTTTGACATGACGTGCATTAATACTCGTTTAGTTTTTTTTTTTAAATTTATGTACAGACACGTTTTTTTGAATGGGTATCGTAATTTTATAGCTACGGTATCGTAAGATTACAACTGGGTATCGTAATTTTTTTTTTATTTTCTGAACGGGTGTCTTAATTTTATAATTACGGTGTCATAAGTTTAAAACTATGATATCGTAATTTTTTTTCTTGAAATATCGTAAAGATGTCTTAACATTTTTTAATGAATGTCATACGTATATGGACTAATAAAGAGGGACGGTGCAGCCCACATAGGACTTGCTGCACTGGATTCGGTGTATAAAGTTTTTTCCTTTTCAAGTTAGAGATTGAACGCTTTCTTAAATTCAAGAAGTGAAGCATTTCTTAAATTTAAGAAGTGAAGCAGCCCATTGTTTTTGGTACAAAAACCAACATAATTTTTAATGGTCAACATTTATGGCCACCACAAAATATGATGGAAAAAAATTAGCATAAAGAAATAATGGTTGATTGTTTTTCATTAAGCCCACTTTAAATATGGCCCAGTCTAAGTTGGAAGATGAGAATTATATCAGAAAATGAGAGTTCTATATTAATAATCTAAATTATTGAATATAACTTGCTCTTTCAAAATGCTTATAAGATTTGGAAATATCTTATTCATTAATAAAGTGATCAAAAAATTCAATAGTCCAAATGATACATAATTTTATTTTTTATTTTTGGCCTCTTGATATATAAATTAAGGGTCTCCAAATCACATAATATTTAGAGTACAAAAGAATTAGAGATAATAAACCGCATTCACTTATTAAAATATCTATCATTCAAATGTCAAGTATCACCAAGTCAAAGACATGCTCCCTATATATATATACGTGGATTTATTTTGCACGAAAAATGGTATCATAATTAATCATCATTACATATGGTCCAAAAGACTGTTGTATTACATATGGACTAAAAGACTGTTGTCTTACCAAACACAAATGGAGAACTTTTGCACAAGTTACCACTTAATATGAAGAATTAGAAAATGCCAGCCAAACTTTGTGAATCCTCATCCATACAAAGCAGAAATTCAAATGAAGGATCTTTGTGAAGCAGAAATTCAAATGAAGGATTAGCCTTGCTATACGTCCAGTTTCGTTACGGGCCCTATCCTTGTTTTCTTTTCTTTTCTTTGCTGATGTTTTTTCTTGCATCGGTTGAGCTTTTGCTATCATTCATGTAAAAAGGTTTTGAGAAAAAAAAAAAAAAAACATATGTTTGGTTCTCAACTTTTGGTCAAAATTCATTTTAGTCCTCAAATTTTCAGTTATTACTGATCTTACAAGAATGTTACATTTCCAATAATTCGTTATATAAAATTAATTAAAATTAATAAAAATAGACATATCATCTTATTACTCTGTTCATATATTCGCGTTAAGATAACATGTTAGCTGTTCCATCAATTTTAACTGATATCAATTAATTTTAATTGATATCATATAATAGATTGTCAGGAATATAATGAGTTAAACCATAATAACTGAAACTAGATATTGAATAAAAATGGAGATATGAGATGACGATTAAAGCAAGTAGAGATTGGATAGTTGCACAATTGAGAAAAACTACTTAAGTTGAAATGATCAGCTACGTAGACCATAAAAGGGAATAAAATCAAATCCAAAAAAGTAGAGCAATGGTGTAATATAATTACTAGCATCACTCTTCATACTTTCCAAACACCTCACATATAAAATGACTGCAGGACCCAACCATCAGCCAAAATCGCATTTTGCAACAGGAGGTAAACAAGGAGCAGCAGCAATCTTGCTGATGACCACAGAGAAACAACACATCAATTAAGAAACTTCGCAAGGAGCAGTAGCAATCTTGCTGATGACCACAGAGAAAAAACACATATATTTAAAAACTACACAGCAGGATATGGCATTGCAAATTGTTGCCGCCGGGATCTGTCCTTCGACTCGGGCACGGTCGGTCTCCTGATCGGACTTCCTTCTGGGCAGACCTGCACAGAAGTCCTCACGCGAGAGGCATTGGGGGTGGCCCTCCGCGGAAGACCCTCCGACGCTCAAGTCAGTGGGGATCGACGATCAACAGAAATAAGGAGAAGGATCTCTCTGGGGAGTCCCTCCAGGGGCGGCCAATCGGGAGCTCTTGGGGAGCGCCGACGGCGGAGAGGGAGAAGAATGAGCAGTGAAGGAGAGAGTGAGTGAGAGTGAGAGTGAGCTGTGTACAGGGGCTTGTGCACGCGTACCTGAGAGAATCTGGGAGTGTCTTATTTATAGGCAATCACCTGAATCTTGAGCATCTTCTGGAAGATTCGAAGGTTGTTGGGATACGGAGATGATTCGAATCAAGTCGTTGTGAGGCCAGTGGGATCCGTATCTTGTTTGTTGGAGGATCGACGGCTGGGAGAGCTCTCTGATGGCTCGAGGTCTAATGACTGCGTAGGTCCTAGGCCATTATCGCAGATCCTAGGCCACTCCTTGATACGATTCTTTGTTTGGGATTCCGTTACACTAGACTTGGGCTTTCCCGCGCCAGGTTCCGCGGAGGTGCATGTCGAGCTACGGGTTACTCGGGAAAGCCGAGCTATGGATGGCTCGGGAGAACCGAGCTATGGGTTGCTCAGGGAAGTCGAGCTATGGGTTGCTCGGGAAAGCCGAGCTATGGATGGCTCGGGGGAGCCGAGCTATGGGTTGCTCGGGGAAAGCAAGCTATGGGTTGCTCGGGGAAAGCGAGCCATGAATGGCTCGGGGAAGCCGAGCTATGGGTTGCTCGAGGAAAGCGAGCCATGAATGGCTCAGGGAAGCCGAGCTATGGGTTGCTCGAGGGAGCCGAGCTATGAGTTGCTCGGGAAAACCGAGCTATGGGTTGCTCAAGGAAGCCAAGCTATGAATGGCTCAGGGAAACCAAGCTATAGGTAGCTCGGGGGGAACCGAGCTATGGATTGCCCGGGGAAACCGAGCTATGGGTAGCTCGGGGGAAACTGAGCTATGGGTAGCTCAGGAGGAACCGAGCTATGGATTGCCCGGGGAAGCCGAGCTATGGGTGGCTCGGGGAAGCCGAGTTATGGATGGCTCGAAGGAACCGAGCTATGGGTTGCTCGGGGAAAGCGAGCCATGAATGGCTCGGGGAAGCCGAGCTATGGGTTGTTCGAGGAAAGCGAGCCATGAATGGCTCGGGGAAGCCGAGCTATGGGTTGCTCGAGGGAGCCGAGCTATGAGTTGCTAGGGAAACCGAGCTATAGGTTGCTTGAGGAAGCCGAGCTATGAATGGCTTAGGAAAACCGAGCTATAGGTAGCTCGGGGGGAACCGAGCTATGGATTGCCCGAGGAAACCGAGCTATGGGTAGCCTGGGGAAACCGAACTATGGGTAGCTCGGGGGGAACCGAGCTATGGATTGCCCGGGAAACCGAGCTATGGGTAGCTCGGGGGAAACCGAGATATGGGTAGCTCGGAGGGAACCGAGCTATGGATTGCCCGGAGAAACCGAGCTATGGGTAGCTCGGGAAAACCGAGCTATGGGTGGCTTATGGGGAACCGAGCTATGGATTGCCTGGAGAAACCAAGCTATGGGTAGCTCGAGGGGAACCGAGCTATGGGTTGCTCGACCCGCTGGGCCATACTAGTTAGCTCGTTCTTTATGGGCGTAGTGTAGCGCGTGGGGGGATGGGGCTTATCTTAGCCCCTTCGCACGGTTATCAGCGCAATGGCAATTTTACCCCTCAACACATGCTCCCCACTCCTTAGTTCGAAGCGTAGGTTCGGGCATAGGGAGTATAGACTTCGGTGGCACAATCCGAACGGGGGGACATGTATTTGACAGCCCACGCAATGATGCCCTAATTAATGCTGCGTGGCCGTCTTGCCTTCTCGAGGTGGATCCATTGTTCCTTAGGAGCGAAGGCAACAGCTGGGGAAGCACCACGTAGGAGATCTCGATTTTCACGGCACCTGTAGTGGCGGTTCCGGATGTCTTGGTTGAGACGCCTCATCTTCTCCCTGAGGTGGTTTCCTTTGGAAAAAATGGAGTCGTGGCGGCGCCATCCCTATTTGTAGCGCTCTTTCGCTTTCCCTTAGAGAACTTCGTCTCTCCATTTTCTCAGCGATCTTGCTCAGTGTCTCTTTCGATCGAAAACATGGTGAGTCCGAGTGATCAGGCTTCGGAGGTGACCCTGGCGGATCTGGAGTGAATACGCCGCATGTACAAGATTCCCCAGGATGTTACCTTGTTGCTCCCGACGGCTGAGGACAGGGTGCCATCCGGATTAGGGGACGGAGCATTATGCTACGAGGAAAGTTTGAGGGCAGGTCTCAGGTTTCCTCTTCATCCGCTGGTGTGGGAGGTGATGAGGTTCTACAATATATGCTTCACCATGGTGGCTCCCAACAGCTGGCGCAACCTCATCGGATTCATCTCGTTGTGCAGCTGTGTCGGGGTGACCGCGACCCTTTCGATGTTCAGGGTGTGCTACAACCTGGTCTCCGAGAGGGCCTCAGAGTGGCCTTACATCGGTCCCCGGAGGTCCTTCAAGATGATTTTGGATAACTCGTCATCGATAAAGGAATGAAAATCGTGATTCTTTATAATTGAGGGGAATATTGGCTCGAATTTCCCTCGGGTGTGGGACAATACGTAAAGGATCCAGAAGCGCACCCGGAGTTAACCGAGCAGGAGAAAAGGGATCTGATCGTGTTACGTGGCAGTCGAGCATTTTTGGCCAGTGCCCTTCTATCGAGGACGCTCTCTTCGCGGTCGGATTGAGCCCTGTATATCCTCGCGGTGAGTATCACTTCGTAGCCCATAGCTTACTGTGATTCCATCTTTGGTTTTGTGCGAACTAATGGGCGAATTTTATTGCCCCTACAGCCGAAAGGTCGGCGTTCGCAGATCAGATGAGGGAGGAGCTGGGCAAGCACCGCAGGAGATCCGGCTCCAGCAGCAAGCATAGGGCCGAGAAGAGGTCTCGCCCTTCTGGCTCCCGCCCTAGGGGGATCAGGAGAGATGGTGATGATCGGTGCTCCTCATCGCCGCAGGCCGGAAGTATCGGAGTTCCGGTGGCGCATGATCTTTCGGCGCCGGAGGAGGGTCTGTCAGGAGGTGAAGATTAGGATACCGCAGGGGTTTCGGAGGAGGCTACTGAAATTTCCTCCCCACCTGTTGTCATTTTGTCCGACGATGGTGAGGGAACAACGTCAGTTCACTTGCAGACCCCCGTGGTCGGGGCGGCTCGGTCTCCCTCATTGGAGGCCGGTGGCTCGGAGAGGTTGCAGGCAGAGGTGGGAGCGGCCTCCGCTTCGATCGAGGTGGGAGAAGTGGTTGCAGCCGCTGAGGTTCGGCTTGGGCTGCTGGTGGGAGAGCCAGCGGGCGATGAAGGGGTGGCTGAACCTGCCGAACCAACGTTCGAACCTCACGGGGTGTTTTCTGGTGAAGGGCCTTCCGCCGAGGCACAGGAGGCCCCGGGGGAAGCCGAAGTTCCAGAGGAGTCTGTTGGGGGTAGGGGAATGTTCGAGGAGGCAGAAGTAGAAGAGGAGGAAGAAGGAGGAGGAGAGCCGTCAAGCGAAGGGGACGTTCGGGCCGGAGCTTCCCTCGCCGAAGCCGAAATGCCCGAGGCCTCTCAAATGAGGGCTCTGGTGGAGGAGGCTGGCCAACCGAGGGCCTCATGGGCTGCGGGTTCCCAAGTTGGCTCCCTGAGCGTGAACTTCCACTCACGCGATCCGAAGGTGAGCGCCATGTTCTTCACTTTGATGCAGTCTGCGTTCCAAGGGGGAGAGAGTTCCTCGACAGGAGGGAATTATCCGGAGGACCTTGTCGAGATGGCCTTTAGGCACACTGGAGTGCCGAACGAGGCTTTCCTTCTTCCCGAGATTGATGATCTTGACCTCATGAGGATTGCTATGGATTACGCGTCTCGGGTAAGTTGTCACACCGAAGTAGGGTCTTTAGTCAGTTAGTTTGACTGCATTCCTTACATGTGCAATCCTTTCTGCAGAATGCCCTGATCATGAGGGCGCTGAAATGGCGCTTGCATCTGGTCGTTGGAGCTTGGGCTCGGGCCCGCCAGGAGGTCGATCACCTCAAGGAGAGGGTGGATTCTACAGCTAGACTTTCCCGAGCCCTGGTGGTCCTCCAGAGAGAGCTCGAGGAGGCTCGCAGGGTTCTTACAGTCGAGAGGGAAAGAGCCTCTCAACTCGCCACGCAGGTCAGCGAGCTTCAAGGCTTCTGCGAGCAATCTGAGAAGGTCAGTCTGGAGCTATCTCAGACCAAAGCGGAGTACGAGAGCAAGGTCAATTCCATGCAGCAGTTTTTTGATAAGAGGTGGGACCAGTTGAAAGCCAACCATGCTAAAGATAAGGGCAACTGGAGTAAGAAGCTCGAGGAGGAAGAGCATAGGTGTCGGCGGCAGTAGGACCACCTCACCCGTCTGAATAAAGAGCTCGCTGACACAAAGGATCGGCTGAAATGGTCGGACAAACTAGCTGCTCGACTCTCTGACGAGCTTGACTATGCTCGTTAAGAGATTGGGGATGCTCAGTCCTGGGTGGATGAACTTAAAGAGAGCCTTCGCCAAAATCAATCGGCTAAATCGAGGGCTCTCAATAGGGTCCAAGTGCTGGATGGCGAACTAGCTCGGTGGGGCGAGCAGGTAGGGCGTTATCTGTTTTATCCGCTTTGGTCTTTCGACTTCTGCCTTACTTGGCTCTTCGTCCGCAATTGAACAAGATGAGCCAGGAGTTTCAGGAGCGGTTGACGGCATTCGGAGAGGAGGCGGCCTCGAGGCACCGAAGGATCTCCAAATTGGAGAAGCAATTGGCCGAGGCGAACGTACGGGCCTCTTCAGCGGTGGAGGAGTACAAGAACTCTACCGAATTTGCCGAGGAACGCAGGGAGGCCTGCGCCGATGCATTCCGGTTCGGCGAAGAGGAGGCGCGGGCTAAGATTGCTTAAACTTATCCTGACCTAGACTTGTCTTGTTTGGAAGCTGAATATTACGAGACACGCACCCCGGGGGCCGATGAAGATGAATATGAAGAGATTTCTGACGTCCATCTCGAAGCTGTTCTAGGAGTCGACGTCGCCGCCGAGGTATCCCAGCGGGATACCATCGAGAAGGGGGGGCCAAGCGATGCTCCCGCTGATGCTGCCGTAGGAGACGCCGGGTCTAATCCCAAGTCTTGACCCTTTGTGGGCCCATATGTATTTTCTTTTTTTTTTGTAGTTTGACCGAAAATCAGTAAACGGGTCAGTTGTTTTTCATTTATTTGTCTTTATTGGACGATTTCTTGTCTTAAATTTTTATCCCAACTACGAGCGCCGCTTGGTTGGTTTTTTGGCTCGAATTTGAAGGAATATCTTGGTCGAGGCCAAGGCATAGGGATAGCCCCGACGAAGGAGTCGAGCGACAACATAGCTCGGTGCAAAAGGAGGTTGAGAGACGATTCAATTCGGCTTAAGCCGAACGACACAATGGTTCGGCCAGGGCCAAAGAATGAGATAGCTCGGCTAGGGCCGAGGGATGAAGTAGCTCGACTAGGGCTGAGGGACGAAATAGCTCGGCTAGGGCCGAGGGATGCGGTAGGTCGGCTGGACGGGACCAGAAACCACAGAAGCACCCTGGCTAGGATCGGGGTAGTCCGCCTTATCAGTGGCCAAACCATGATCGTGCCTTCAATGAAAAGAGGGGAGTTTGTTGAATCCTCGTTGTACCCCTTTGCCCTTTTTGGTAAAGGGAGGGTTTGGCCTTCGCACTTCTTTATTACCCCTGTCAGTGCTTTGTCTTTTCCAAGGAAGGTCGATTTTCGTTTTGTCGAAGTGGGTAGTACGGCCCCGCAGCCAAAAGGTTGCCTCGGCACATCCTGAGGAACCTTTGCTGTCGATCTTTTTCAATGCATGCTGCTTTGGCGTGTAGTGTAAGTGCTTATTTGCCATTGGAGGATGTCATTTTCTCAGGACGATCCCCCAGATCTGCCAGTATCTGCAAGATCGATGGATAGTTTTCTGTATTTAAAGCTCGTGATCTGGGATCAGAGATAATCTTTTGGCATGCGTCATGGTTCGGGCGACGCGCTTGGTGCGCAACGTGGGGCACTGTTTTCATTTCAGGAGGCCACATGGTGGTGTGGGTTAGGCATTTCGAACCTCGGGGCTTTCTGTTCTGATAGCTGCTCCCGGTTTGTCTCCGCCTATAAAAAGGGGAAAGAGGGCTGTGTTAGGCCATCCTAGAGTTTTTTTCTGTGAATTGTGAAGGTACACACAATGCCTATCTCTCTGGGGCTTAGAGCGGGAGGACCGAGCTTTCCTTCTGCAAGTCGTCCTCCTCTGGACAGCTGGGGTGATGAAAGAGCCGCCGGAGGGTGGCTCGTCCTCAAGAAAGGGGTTCCAGAGATCGTATGGAGAGCGCACAGGAGGTTCGCAGAGATCGCATGGAGAGCGCACATGTATGCTTCCTATGTGTCCTTTGTGGTTCACCCTCGGGGATGCAGGGTAGGAAGTGTACGCGTGCCCCATGACTTGCGTGAACTTCTCCTCCTCCCCTGGTCCGGATTCCTGAGCTCGTCCGCCCGGGGAATCTTTTGCCACGTGAGGAGGGGGTGATGGTGTGTTGTTCGCTAGTACATTGCCTGTTGACTCAGGCAGTGGCTAGCGATACACACTAGATTTGGGGGAGTGCCCCGTTATCAGGGTCCGCAAGCTTTCTTCCTACTCGTCGGAGGGCCCTGCGGATGGGTGGCTTGGGACAAGGTTCATCCACCCTTTCTGATTTCTCTGATATATCGGGCTGAATGCCGAGATATCATTATTAATTAAAGCTGGTCGCAACAGTCGGGCCAAGTCGTCTGCTCATATTAGCGCGAGCTGATTCGTGGCTTGTCTAATTTGTTGGATCGGATGCCGAAGCATCATTGTTACCCGAAGCTGCCTTGGAGCAGTTCGATTGAGCTATGTACTTGCCTTTATTTCCTGTGTTTCAACGTACTTATAATGCCTCTCAGGCGGTTGTAATTCGTTTCGATGGCAATGAAATAAAGAAAGTTTTGTCCTTTCTCCTAGTTTCTGTTTCTTTTGTGCCGAGAGTTGTTGCTCCCGTGTCGTAACATACTTCGCCGCTCTGTTTTTTGCCTAAATCGTGGCTCGGTCCTCAGTAGGGGAAACCGTCTATTCTTGTTTGAGGGGAGACCTGGGCGGTCGTATGGACTCATGCGGTAGGCATGATTTTGAAACAAGTGTTTCTTCGAAGAGAGCTCGCATGTCTCTTTTGGGCAAAGGGGAGGCCCTTTATCTCTACCAAAGCACCGCGAGGCGCTAACCTCGTCTAGGGGTGCTTAAGAAGCTACTTGGCTCGTCCGAGCTTCCAGATAGTATCTTACTTGGTGCAGGATAAGGCGCAAAGATATCGCTCATTCTTGGCCAAGGATTTTACGCTACCCGACCCGATCTGGGCTTATAAGCTGCCCGAATCTAGATGGAACTTTGGAGATCGCTTGGTCTGGTCGGGATTTGCGATAATGAGACATGCGTCTTGGCCTTATGCTGGGGCCTTGATAGTGGGAAGAGTACCTTGGCTTTTGCCAGGATTCTTAGCAGTAGAACACATTCCATGACTTTGGCTGGAGTTCGGAGATTCATCGCTCGGCCCTGCCGAGGTTCGGAGATTTATCGCTCGGCCCAGCCGAGGTTCGGAGATTTATCGCTCGGCCCAGCCGAGGTTCGGAGATTTATTGCTCGGCCCTGCCGAGGTTCGGAGGTTTATTGCTTGGAGGGGTAACTCGGTTGTCGCCGAGACTCCGGATTTTTGGTTCCTGCGAGATTCGGCGCCAAAGCGAAATGGGCAGCGCATGGGGATGCCCGATATTTATGATTTGGCTATTTCCGAGGGAAGCGAGTCGGCGTCAGCTGCTGACGCTCCTTTTTCTTTTCGCACTTCTCAAAGGGCGGCCGATTTGAGGCAATTCGGTGGAGTCTCGAGAACATTTATTCCGTGAGGGCCCGGCAGATCGGAAGGAACCCAGTTTCTAGAGAAGGAGGGGGGTTCCCGAGTAATTCATCGATGTTTACCGATTTTCCTCGAGAGGGGGCGTGACTCTTCACTTCCCGTGGGCGTTAGCCAAAGTGGCGACACGCGGCAGATTCTCACGGGTCGGAATTAATGATCCGACTGCTCGAGATTCTTACCAGGGCGGTATAAATATGGGTGAGAGGGATGTCAGTGTTCGTCATCCCCTCGGCTAGCCTTTCGACAACTCCTAAGAGCGGGTATGGCTTCTTAGGGGGAAGGGCAATCGAACGAAGAGTCAAGCGTTGTTAGCAACGGCCGTGGGGGCTCCCAGGGGAGCCGTTCCTTCGTGACTGTCGACGATATGGCCCTGGCGTCAGCTCTTGCAGGCCACGAGCAGCTTGAGAAGGCGGTTGAGGAGTTTCTCGCCGTTTCTGCGAGGGAGGCCGAGGCCCTTCGCCGGGTCATAGACCGGCAGGAGGGGGAGATAGCATCCCTCCGTCAGCGAGTTACCAAGCTGTCTCGGTGCATGGAGGACTCATCAGCTCCTGGGGGGAGATAGTAGGCCTCTGTGAAGGTCGTTTTTCACTTTTTCTTTCTCTTTTTGCATTTCTCTCTATAATGAATGAAGGGTGAAGTTCTTTTTTGGCAATCTTTTGTTCCATGCTGAGATCGCTGCATGGTCCATGAGAAAGGAAAAACCGTTTGTCCCTGTTCGAGCCAAAGGGAGACCTGGGCGGTCCCGTGGGCTTACGTGGTAAATCGTGGTCCCGTAGTCCCATTTGCAGAACAAGACAGGCGCTTAGGTAGTAAGGCGCAGGGACATTGCTCGGTTAGCCCGGAGAATTAGTAGTAGGTGAGGTTCCCCGACCTTGTCTGGGGTTCTTAGGTGGCCGTGTAGGGCCTGTCGAGGCCTTTAGGGATTTGCTAAAGGTGCGGACTTTGTGCCCGCTGACGATTTTGCACGGCGCGTATTTTTCGAACTGGCCGAAGCTCTGGGGACTATTCGGAAGTCCTTCAGTTTCGATCGAGGTTTGCGTGCTTCGGTTTTCGCTAGGACTTATGCACTCCGTCTTTAATCGGAGCTTTATAATCCATCGCTCGGCCCAGCTGAGGTTCGGAGGTTTGTTGCTCGGCCCACTGAGGTTCGGAGATTTGTCGCTCGGCCCTGTCGAGGTTCAGAGATTTGTCGCTCGGCCCAGCCGAGGTTCGGAGATTTGTCGCTCGGCCCAGCCGAGGTTCGAAGATTAGTCGCTCGGCCCAGCCGAGGTTTGGAGATTTCCTGCTTAAACAGGTAACTCGGTCGTGCCGAGGATTGGTAAGCAGCATCTGTTTCTTTTCACGATTTTTGGTGATATAATTTATGGTGATTTATGTCATGAATTATGAAACAATATGCCAACAAAAATTTAAGAAGGCAAGCCTATAGAGGGCGTACCCTACTGATGATACTTGCGGAGGTTGTCCGAATTCTACGTCCGAGGGATGGATCTTCCGCTTAGATCTTGTAGCTTGTAGGTCCCAGGTCCGACGACCTCCGCTACTTGGTAGGGGCCTTCCCAGTTTGGGGCTAGCTTTCCTTGCTCCAGCGGTTTGGAGACAGATGCTTTCCTAAGAACAAGGTCGCCAGGCAAGAAAGCTTTCCCTTTGACTCTGGAGGCATGGTAACG
Source organism: Calamus simplicifolius (assembly GCA_900491605.1). NCBI lineage: Eukaryota > Viridiplantae > Streptophyta > Magnoliopsida > Arecales > Arecaceae > Calamus > Calamus simplicifolius. Next base: position 230,285 of record UESW01001977.1, on the reverse strand, counting down.
GGCCACTCTTTGCTGGTAGGCAGCTATTCTGATCTGAGCTTTTTCTCTGATCTCCTCTACCAGGTCAAGGTTGGCGCGGAGCTGCTCATCACTGGCTTCCTTCGAGTACTTTCCACCCGCAGGGAAGGGAGTCCTATCTCCACAGGGATGATGGCCTCTGTGCCAAAGGCCATTCGAAATGGGGTCTCGCCTGTGGGCACTCTCGGGGTGGTGCGATAGGCCCATAGGACATGGTGTAGCTTGTCCGCCCATCTGCCTCGAGCTCTGGAGAGCCGAGCTTTGATCCCTTGAAGCAAGGTTCGGTTGGTTACTTCGACTGCTCCGTTAGCCTGTGGATGCCCGACCGAGGTAAGGCGATGATGGATCCCATGCTCCTCGTAGAACTGACGAAACTTTGGATTGTCGAATTGTTTGCCGTTATCAGTGATGATGGTGTGCGGGAGGCCGAAGCGGCAGATGATGGATCTCCACACGAAGTCCCTGGCCCGAGCCTCGGTTATTTGAGCGACTGCTTCCGCCTCGACCCATTTGGTTAAGTAATCGATGGCGACGAATAAAAACTTCCGTTGCCCCATGGCGAGTGGAAATGGACCGAGATATCCATTCCCCACTTGGCAAAGGGCCAAGCGGAGGAAATGGGGACCAGGCTGGCAGAGGGGAGCCTCTGAATACTGGAGTGTCTTTGGCATGGGTCATAAGCTCGGACAAGGTCATCAACATCCTTTTGCATGGTTAGCCAATAGTAACCTTGACGTAGCACCTTGTGGCATAAGGACCGGCTCCCCAGATGGTTGTCGCAAATCCCCTCGTGTACCTCCCGAAGGGCATAATCAGCTTCAGATGGGCGAAGGCATCTGAGCAATGGCATAGAGAAAGATCGCTTGTAGAGCTGGTCATCAATCAGCACATAGTGGGTGGCTTGCAGCTTTAGCCTTCTAGCTTCCCTTCGATCGGCCGGGAGCGACCCTTCTTTAAGGTACTTTAGGATAGGGTCGGACCATGATGGTTCGGCCTCAACTTGCATCACTCGGTCAGCTTCTGTGATACTAGGTCTCTCCAAGATCTCCAGGTGGAATTTTTGTTCGGCGTCCATTGATTCCGCAGTCGCCAGCCGGGATAATAGGTCGGCACGGGCATTTTTAGATCTAGGAATCTTAATGATCTCAATTCAGGGAAATGGGAGAGTAGGCTTCGAACCTCTTGGAGATATCGGATCATGTTCGGTTCTCGAGCCTCGAACTCCCCTCGCACGTGACCTGCCACCAGCTGAGAGTCGGTGAAGGCATTCAGTTTCTTCACCTTAAGGCTGCGGGCGATCCGGAGACCGGCCAGTAGAGCTTCATATTCAGTTTCGTTATTGGAGGCCGAGAAGGAGAAGCGGACGCCATATTCAAAAGTAGCCCCCTCCGGGCTGGTGAAGACCAAGCCCGCATCGGAGCGATGGGCGTTGGATGACCCGTCGACATGGAGGAGCCAGCGGGTGTCATATTTCGGGCTCTCGGGGGAGTTGGGGGTGGAGCCATCCTTCGGGATGGTACATTCGAGGAGGAAGTCAGCCAGCACCTGAGCTTTGATGGCCGGGCGAAGCTGGAACCGAATGTCGTGCTCGCTCAGCTCGACGGCCCATTTAGTCATTCTCCCCGATGTCTCCGGGCGGTGGACCACCGCCTTGATGGGCTGGTCAGTCAGGACCATCACAGAATGTGCTTGGAAGTACAGCCACAACTTTCGGACTGAGGTGATCAAGGCCAACACCATCTTCTCAATCCGGGTATACCTCGTCTCCGCGTCTCGGATCAGTTTGCTGACATAATAAATCGGCTTCTGGGCCTTATTTTCTTCTCTGACCAACACCAAGCAAACAACACCTTCTGAGACAGCCAGATACAGAAATAGTGTCTCCCCAGGATTTGGACTGCTGAGGAGAGGGGGAGAGCCGAGGTACTTCTTGAGATCTTCGAATGATTTTTGACACTCGGAAGTCCACTGGAAATTCTTAGCTGACCGGAGGGTTTTGAAGAAAGGGAGGCATCTTTCGGCTAAACGAGCCACGAAGTGGTTAAGGGCCGCTATTCTCCTAGTTAGGCGCTGGACTTCTTTAACAGATGCCGGAGGCGCCATCTGCTAGAGGCCTGGATCTTCTGGGGGTTAGCTTCGATACCCCGCTGGAAAACCATGAAGCCGAGGAACTTCCCAGAGTTAACGCCGAAGGCGCACTTAGTTGGATTGAGCTTCATCCGGTATTTGCGGAGTGTCACGAAGCTCTCCGAGAGATCCTCGATGTGCTGTGATGCTTCTTTGCTCTTGACCAGCATGTCGTCGACGTATACCTCCATGTTTCGGCCGATTTGTTCTTTGAAAACTTTGTTGACCAGCCTTTGGTAGGTGGCACCTGCATTTTTAAGATCGAAAGGCATAACACGGTAACAGTAAGTACCTCGGTCGGTTATGAAGGCGGTCTTTTCTTCATCTTCGGGGGCCATCCGGATCTGGTTGTAGCCGAGTAGGCGTCCATGAACGTCAGCATTTGGTGACCCAAGGTGGCATCCACAAGTTGATCAATTCGGGGGAGGGGGAAGCTGTCCTTCGGGCACGCTTTGTTGAGGTTGGTGAAATCGATGCAGATCCGCCACTTGCCACTCGACTTCTTTACAATGATGACATTTGATAGCCAGCTTGGGTAATTCACCTCCTGAATGAAGTTCGCCTTGATAAGTTTATCAACCTCCTCTTCAATAGCTCTCTGCCGCTCTGGGGCGAAGCTCCTATTCTTTTGTTTGACGGGCCGGTACATCTCGTCCACGTTAAGGCGGTGGACGAGAACTTCGAGGCTGATTCCTGGCATGTCGGAGGCGGACCAGGCGAAGACATCGGTGTTGCTTCGGAGAAAGTCGATCAGCTCCTGCCGGGATTCGCCTTTCAGCAGCGACCCGATCTTTATGGTTCGGTCGGGACAAGCCTCGTCTAGTGGTACTTCCTCCAGTTCCTCGGTTGGTTCTCCTCGTTGCTCAGTGAATTCCTCCCGAGTGTCCAGCCCATCAACTTCAGGCATTCTGGACTCAAGGCTGGTGACAAAACACTGCCGAGCCATAGTTTGGCTTCCTTGGACAACACCAACTCCCCGCCCGATGGGGAACTTCATAGATAGGTGTGGGATGGAGACGACGGCTTTGAGAGATATCAGGCCGGGTCTCCCAAATATCGCATTGTAGGGTGACCTGAGCTTGGTCACTAGGAAGTTCGTGTGAACAGTGGCCACAAGGGACTAGGTTCCCGCCCGAACCGTTAGTGTTACGACCCCTTCCGGGATGATAACGTCGCCGGTGAACCCCATTAGGGTAGAGTCCACAACTCGGAGGTTTTCCATGAGCAATCTCATCTTGGCAAACACATCAAGGTACAGAACATTCACGGAGCTTCCACTATCAACAAGGATCCAACTTACATCGTAGTTATTTAAATTGAGCGATACAACCAATGCGTCGTCATGTGGGAATTATATCCCCTGGAAATCATCGTCGGAGAAGGAGAGCTCACCCGTTCGCGCTTTCTTTGGCGCCGAGCCTTCATCATCATTTCTAGAGCTCGAGTCACCGGCCTCTTCAATCATGTTGATGTGGCCGATTACGGGTGGATTTGGAGAAGGAGGCTGCTGAAGCTCGGGTTGGCAGTCACCCCCTTGTCCTGGCTCGGGCACCCTCCTGAACTGGTTCAGTCGGCCCCGTTGGATCAGCCTCTCAATCTCGTTCTTCAACTGCCAGCATTCCTCGTGTCGTGGCCATGCTCCCGGTGATAGCGGCAGTACTTAGTGGGGTCCCTCCGAGTTGGGTTCCCTCGGAAAGGAGTTGGTCGGGGGAGCTGGCGCTCTATCTCCATGAGGATTTGCGCCCTAGGAACAGTGAGTGGGGTGTACCGGTCGAATCGCCTGGGCGGGCTTCGGGAGCGATTTCTCGACGGCGGCGGGGGAGCTCTTTGGCGACGAGGCGGGCTTGGCTGACGGATGGGCCGGTGCCTGTCCGAGCCTTTAGGTTCTTTTTCTTCGCCAGCTCGGCGCGGGCAGCTCTCCGCGATTCTTCGACCTTGGCATATTTATCTGCCAGGGCCATCATATCGAAGAGGTTCGGGGGGTAGCTAACCTCCATCGCCAGGTAGAAGTCGCTCTCCTTCAAGACTCCCCCCTACTAGGGCGGACATAGCCACCTCATGATTAAGGTGGTCCACCTCTAGCATGGCCTTGTTGAAATGGCCAAGGTAATTTCTCAAGGACTCCCCCTCTCTCTGCTTAACTTCAGAGAGGGAGTCGGATCTCCATCGGTGACGACGGCTACTAACGAACTGGCCAATAAAAAGATGGCTCAGCTTGTCGAATGAATCAACGGAACCCGATTTCAAGGCGTTAAACCAGGTTCGGGCAGATCCTCTGAGGGTGGAAGGGAAAGCGCGGCAGAGGATCGCGTCTGATGCTCCGTGGAACATCATTATTGACCGGAAGCTACTGAGGTGATCATCCGGATTAGAGGAGCCATGGTAGGGCTCGATGGCGGGTAGCTTAACATGGGAGGGGATCACTTCCTCCATGATCCTTTTGGAGAAGGGGATGCCCTGCTCCACCTTGGGCTGAGGCGGATGAGCCTGCTTGGCGGAGTCCAGCTCCTGACGCATCTCCTAGAGTTGTCGGTGGATCTCCTCTTTAGATGTAAGAGGAGGAGCCGGGCGAGGAGAGTGCGGGGAGGGCGTCGAATCATGGCGGGAGGACTCCGGAGAGAGGGATCGGGCCCGTCGAGATCTGGGAGGATCCCTGTTGCAGCCCCCTCGTGGGACTGGTCTATCCTCCTTGGGTCGGTGTGGGGGTCCGCGACTCCATGCGGACCAGAAGAAGAGGTGGCCAGAGAAAAAGGGGTTGCGGCCTCCTCGGGAAGGCGTGGAGCAGGGGCAGTTGCGAGGCGCTCCTGAACCAGATGGGTCAAGGCTTGGACCTGCTGGACCAGTGTGGCGAACTGATCCTGGGTCACCGGGATGGCTGACGGCGACGGAGTCTCAACTGGTGGCGGCTGCGGCGCCATGTTACTCATCGGATCGGGTCTTTGGGAGACAACCTGGTCCTGGGCCTCAGATATTGCTCTTCTCCGATTAGCCATTGGAGAGGTTCTCTTTCGGATCGAGATCCTTATCTCATTTCTTCAAGTTTTAATGGGACTTGAGGCCCTTCCTCTAGCGTCAATCTGTTGCCGCAGGGATCTGTCCTCCGACTCGGGTGCGGTCGGTCTCCTGATCGGGCTTCCTCCTGGGCGGACCTGCACAGAAGTCCTCATGCGAGAGGCGTTGGGGGTGGCCCTCCGCGGAAGACCCTCCGATGCTAAGTCAGTGGGAATCGACGATCAACAGAAATGAGGAGAAGGATCTCTCTGGGGAGTCCCTCTAGGGGCGGCCAATCGGGAGCTCTTGGGGAGCGCCGACGGCGGAGAGGGAGAAGAATGAGCAGTGAATGAGAGA